>OY829914.1:30880548-31063601 GCA_963691935.1 Nephrotoma guestfalica | reverse complement strand
ATTCCATTGCGACAGCTGATTTATGATTTGTCATTAAATTAAGCACTAACTAAAACGCTTTCTACCCGTCAACAGGGGTTCGCAGTACGCTTTTGATTTTGAGACTACCAAATAAGTAAAAATTATCTTACTTACAGTCCCAAGTTCCAGGATTACATAGTAATAATAATTGTTAAAATTATGGTAAGATCTTTGACGTGGGGCAATAAGAAAGTGTAATTAACAAATGTGCAATGTGGGTCTACAATAGCACACACAACTAAATTAAAGATTGCAGTAACAGTTAGAGACCTGAAAACTGAAAATTGCAGTTTAATTCTACAAGTGAAATCGAGTGTTATGATTGGCGCAGTTATAATGTTGTTTCTCGAATTTTCCTAATAATAGCACTCAAAGGCTAAAATTTCACTGCTTGCCAAACAAACAATAGTGTATCTTTATTGACATGAACATGGTGGAGATTATTAACACTTGGTTAACTTGCTGCTGCATAATTTCTGCTGTGCCAAAATTGAAAAAACAAAGTGCTACTTTGGGTTCCATCATTTCAAATTACCTTTAATTTCTCGTGTACAGTTGCTGAAATATTGGTAGCCTGGGTGAAACTTCAGAAAGATCTGTCAAGCTCGATACAACACTTTGTTCCTCAAAGATTCATTATTTTGGATGTCTTTCCGATATTATTGAAAAAATTTTAAACATTTTATTGGTTTGAAACTCAAATATTGAAAGAATATTTTATTTTATTTGAGCTTTCGACATCTTTTCGGTGTCATTTTCAAAAGCATACAACAAAATTTTCCATATAAAAAGGTATCGAAAGCTCACGCAAAAATAAAATATTTTAGCAATATTAGAGTTTAAAATCATAAAATTTTAAAAATTGAAATTGATTTAATAGGTTATTTGATGGAAGATTTCTGTCGACCATGACGGTTCACAAAATTAACACGATCATTTTTTTTGTACAATGTACCTAATGAATGTCGTGTTAAAAAAGTGCAAACTGGGTTAATAAAATATTTAGTGTGTGAGTGTGTTGATACACATACATACGTTAAAATTTCGGCACGACGTTAAGAACGAATATATTGGTGTTTAAAACATTTTCCACAGCACATCATCACACCAACCAATTTGACTGCATTATCAAATTACTCACAGTTTGATTTTCACCTGTCTCAAATTATCCTTTTCTAATGTAGCATTTTCCTTTCGGAAAAATGAAACGGCTCTACCGCAAATAAGAATTTAGCATTGTAACAGGACTGTTTGCCTGTATTTAATACTGTAGAATACAGTTGTTCGAATCCCATATGTAACAAACAGTATAGATTAGATCTCTAGAACTTCTCTGTGGTTTGAAAATATGCAGTACTGTAAACCTCTAAATAACGTATAAATTCAGAAAATATCTTGTCATTCATTGACAATATCAAAGGCTTTCTTGTTTTCGTATTAACAACTATTAACTTTATTCTGCAAGGCCAAGTTATTGAAATCCTGTTAAACATGAAGAAAAAGTACCATGGTCCAAAAACAATTTTCGCGACTTTTTAAAGGTCCTTGATCCCAAAAATGCAAGAAACGTTTGTGTATGGATAGATGGATCTATGCGATTTGAATTTTCGCCAATCTTCTTTTATTTTTAATTCAGAGAATTGAAAAACTTTTTAGGATCTCTACTTCCAGAAGATCGGGTACCTGTCATAGGAAATCACCAAAAATATCTCCCAATACCTCCATATTGCGGTACATTTTTCCTATATGTGTAGTATATCGTTTAAAAAATCTCGGATCAGACAGCAATTTCGATTTAACTTTGGTGCATAAATCCTCCGTTTTGACGCTCGTAGCTAATTTTTCGATTTTTACAAAATATATTCTTGTTATAGATCTTTGAAAAGGTGTTGAAGGAAGTCGTAAATTTATCAGAAATTTTATAGTATTCAGAACTACCATTGTAGCACTGGTAGTAATTAATTTTGGGAATAATCTGCATTATAATTATTCTCCATTCTATAAACCTTACAATTATGTATAACCTCACAAATTGGATAATAGTTTGGCGTGGAAAGTTTTGTGTTTATTTCCATGTTGCCGTATGACAACGCTGGATTGATCTCAAGTTGAAAAATTTATATGTTTATTTACTTTTTTTCTAGAATAATGAGTTTGAAAGAAGCGCACGATTATTTGAAAGATATATTATCTGATGAAGAGGACGAGAATTTAACAACCGCAATCGTTTTTGAACCCCCGGATAATGAAGAAGGCCTTAGGAGAGACAACAACTAGTACGGGTTACCTGATATGTATACCCGCCTCAGTTAAAAAGTGGATGCGAAATTTTATACAAAAAAAATGATGGATTGGATATTGAAGAAAACGCAGAAAATTTTGAAGATGACGGAGCATCTACTAATTTGCCGGTTTCTGCGATGGAAATGTCAAATTGTACATCAAGTTTGTCTACTGAAAAACCGGTACTATTAAATTTTAAAATGCCCTCAAAATTGGAGTGGTGTGATGACATATCAACTGGTATAATGCCAATATTCCCGGAACAGAATTATGAGGATTGTCGAAATATAACCCCATGATTTACTCAACCACATTAGTAAGCAGTGTGATATTTATGCAACGTTTCTGCAGAAACCTGCACCAGCTGTTTCGATAGAGGAACTCAAAGTTTATATTGGAATTTTACAATAAGTGGTTATGCTCTTCAGTCTAATATGGCATCGTACTGGTCAACAGAATCAGATCTTCGAAATGAACTAAGTTATAATTCAATGCGGAAAAATCGGTTCAAGCAAATTTCGCAATTTCTTCATTTTGAAGATAATACGCAAATAAATCAAACCGACAAGATGTGGAAGCTGCAACCGGTGACTGCGATCGACTTAAAGCTAATTTTTTAAAACATTTTCATCCAGAACAAAATCTATCATACGAAGAGAGTATGATTTCTTATTCCGGAAAACATGGTTGCAAGCAGTTCATAAAAGGCAAGCCGCTGAGATTTGGTTATAAGGTATGGTCACTATCTACTCCAACAGAATAAGAGGAAAACTTCGGAAAATGCATAGCACCCTTGCTCAAGATGTTAGATAAGTATCCTTCGGATGTTCGAGTGCTAGCATTTTCTTTATATTTCGATAATTTATTTACCAGCATTCCTGTATTGGCACTTTTGGGTTCGACGCTACTGGTACTATTCGCGAAAATAGAATTCCTAAGAACTGTCCATTGCCTCTAAAAAAACAACTGAAGAAAAAGGTGCGTGGTTTCGTCATTAACAAAAAAGTAAATGGTTTGATCATTCGATTGACGAAATGGGTAGACAACTCAGTCGTGTTAATTGCATCGACCGTACTTGGTGTCAACCCTATTTCCAGAGCGTTGCAATATTCAAAAATTCACAAAAAAAAAGATCCAAGTACTACGTTCTCGTGCCATATCTGAGTACAATAAATACATGTGTGGGGTAGATCGTATGGACCAAAATGTTAGCCTTTATCGCATAGGAATATAAGGTAAAAAGTGGCGGAGCTCCATTTTTACATGGCTGATTGATGTAGCTGTACAAAACGCATGGTTGCATCACAGGATAACCAACCCAGAAATTCGTCACCTCAATTTCAGAAGAGCTGTGGCCTGAGGCCTGATACTACTGCAAGCATTTTGGCGAATTGCAAAGGACCGCGGGAAAACGGAAACGCTCAGCTGATTTATCCGGTATTAGCTACGATCGAATGGACTATTACGTATGTCCGGTTGACAAAAAAAAACGTTGTGCTGGAAATAATTGTAAGACCATTTTTATTTAGTGGGCCAAAATAGATAATTTTAGTTGAGTGAATTTCAGTTTTATAGAATGTTAGAAATTGTTTTTACCTACTGTTTTACAGATACGAACAAATTTTGTGTACATTTTTTTTGTTAATTTGAAAACTCCACCTCTTTACTCCTGAGCTCTATAGTCGCGCTAAAGATGACCGCTCAAAGTTTCCGTCCCATTATTTTTAATTATTAAATAAATTTCTATAGCCGCAGGGTACTGCAAATTATCCTGCCCGTTACATGAATGTGAAGTTAACCCAGACTGTCATACCAGAAAAATAAGAAGCAAGCATCGCGTAACACTAAAACGGTAATGATATCCCAGGCAGAATTTAATATAGTAATTTCGTTCAATCTCGAAATTTTATTCTAGCCCAGAATTTGAATTAAAAATTATGTAAAAAAATTAAAATTTAAATTAAAAGAACGAAATGGTTTAGCACTGTGTAGCAAATTGAATCAGCTCGTCGATAATAACGTCGGTAATAACTAAAAATTATCAACTTAACATAACAACGCCTGGTTGTGTCACAAATGTCAAAACAATTTCCGTCATGAATAAGAGACCAGTAATGGAATGCATTTTATTAGGCATGGGGTCGTATTGGTTAGCTTTGTTTTATTTTCAAAAAGGTTGGCATATTGCGAATAGAGCTATAATGGTTTGGGATCAGTTTGGTTTCAAGTTTCCATACTATCCATAGGGATTCATTCGGCCTGGTAAGTATTGGTGTATCGGTGGCCAGTAACAAAATGTGTTCTACTGGGTATAAACTCGTATTGAGTAGCTCTGGTTTTATTTTCATCCGATTTACCTGTTGTCAACAGTTGGGTCTATAGTGTGTTGCTGCATCGGAGGCCAGAAACGGAATATATTCTATTCTAAATGAACTCGCATTAGCTAGCTCCACTGGCCTAGCTCAAACCGGATTGAAAATAACTAGCCTCTAACCACAGTTGGGCGCGTAAATTACGAAATGTAATATAATGTAAATGTTCCACCTTTTACCATACCTATAAATTATCGGAAAATTAACTGTGTACTCGACCATTTTTCTTATCCGTAAAAAACAACAATTTGACTGTATGAGTTCAGTGATGAGTTCACTTATATTACCAAAAGTCCAGGCGACTAGGTTAAACAAGCAACCGATTCAAATTTAACAAACCAGAACCGCACGTCATTCAATGAAATCAAATCAAAGTAGCCAAAAAGTGGCGATGTATGTATTAAAATGTATTATGTATTAAATTATTATATTTTTATTTTATGTAAATACAGGGTGTCCGCCGGGAAGGTATACTACTTTGTTTGTTTATGATTTTTGATTAAATGAAAGAGAATGGATCTTATATTGATAAATGTTTTATTTAATGTCGGCAATTATGTATGGAATACAATATCAGATAAATGTCCGCCTCTGTTAGCCTCACAAATACGAGCCCTTTTGAGCACATTTTTCATTACATTGTCACACATTTCACGCGGTATTTCATTAAATTCATCACGAATATTTTGTTTGAGTTGCTCAAGCGTTTCTGGTTTGTTTGCATAAGCCTTGCTTTTTAGATATCCCCACAAAAAGAAGTCCGGAGCAGTCAAATCAGGCGACCGTGGAGGCCAATCAACATCACCATTTTGTGAAATAACTTGTTGTGGAAAGAGTTCTCGCAGTAATTCCATTGTAATCCTGGCTGTATGCGATGTGCACCGCCTTGTTGATGCTACATGTTAATCAAGCCCAAAGTATGCAGTTGTGGCGTTAAAAAGTTTTCAATCATATCACGATATCGCTCCCCATTCACAGTTACCGTTACGCCGTTTTCATTTTCAAAGAAGTAAGGTCCAATGATTCCTCTTGACCAAATTGCACATCAGACTGTCACTTTTAATCGATGTAAAGGTGACTGATGAATAATGTGAAGGTTTTCCATTGCCCAGAACCGACTATTCTGCTTATTCACATAGCCATTTAAATGAAAATGTGCCTCGTCACTCATTATGATTTTTTCATGAAAATGGAATATTTTTCCATAGTAAATTTGCCACGTGTCTTCTTCACGACTGTCAAGTATGAACTGTCAATACTAATATTCGCCTAAATGCCGGCGCGACAAAGTAGTATACCTTCCCGGCGGACACCCTGTATTATATACCAGAAATCTGTGATTATTTACAAACTTTGAGTTGAAGTGAAATAAAGTTTGAATAAATATTTTTAAATTATTACAGTTTTATTACTAGAATTTCCAACAATTGAGTCGATTTGGCACCATTTGTTGCCAAATCCTAACTTTGCTACTAGTAGCCAGATTTTAATTTTGATAACAAATTTGTGTTCTTTGACCCAAACTTAATTAAAATTAAGTGAAATTCGAATTTAAATTAATAAATGTTTAATTCAGTTCTGAAAGGGTTAAGCGAGATAATTCTGGAACTACAGTACATCCGAAATCATTCCGATCTAATTTATCTAACAAAACGATTAAATTTTAAATATGCAATTTATTAAGTCAAAATCGGAAAATAAAAATAAATCGATTTCCAAATATTAAAAGGTTTCAAATACGATTACCTAACGTACGTGATGCATGAGTCCATGTAATACACAACTCGATATAATCAAGAAATTTTTAATAGTCCAATTAGGACAAAACCTAAAACTGGACAATAAAAATAACACGAAACCTAACAACCATATCAATAAAAATCAAATTAAAATTTTACGTAACCGAGACCTTCTTACGTATCGAATTGTGTATAGGTTTAAAACTGCTTCGTCAATAATGTATGTTCTTTGAGGTTGTTCCGCCACAATAATTAAAACTGATTTTACGTAGGCATCTCAATAATTAAACGTTTGACTGAATTTGTGTAATATTTAATATTCTAAGGTTAACTATTTAAAATCTTATAAAATCGATTTCCGAACCAAATCGTTTACCACAATAAATACGAATTTAATTGATTTGATTCCAAAATTCGTTTACGACATGCCACAATATTTTATTCATCACACATTGGCAATATAATGCCGTATATCCATATTGCACGGAAATCGCAACTAATTTTTAGGCCACACACACATTCATATACACATATAAATTCCACAAATGTGACATCAATAAAAATGAACAAAATGTATAATGATCGTACATTAATAACGGGTGTTTTTTTAGGAGGTTTGTTTTTCCGATAGATGTCGTTTTATTTTATGACAGTTGTTTTGACAGCTCAAAGTGGCATTTCTACTCAGTATTGTTTGGCAAATCATTATGAATAGGTTAACTCCAGAACAACGTTTTCAAATCGTGGAAATTTATTTTCAAAATCAGTGTTCAATTAAAAATGTTTATAGAGCACTTCGTGAATTTTATGGTGCACATAATCGTCCGTCAGAGACCACCATAAAGAACGTAATTACCAAATTTCGGTCTACATTCACTCTTTTGGATGCCAAGCCACCGACAAGAATGAGAAGAGTTCGTACAGAAGAAAATATTGCTGTCGTTGAGGCCAGTGTCGAAGAAAACGACAATTTATCGATTCGTCGTCGTGCTCAGCAAATTGGACTTTGTCCATCGACTTTATGGAAAATTTTACGTAAAGATTTGGGTTTGGTGCCATACAAAATTCAATTGGTGCAAGAATTAAAGCCACACGACCATCGTTTGCGCCGTGAATTCAGTGATTGGTCGTTAAATCAATTGAACGAAGATCCATTTTTTTACCGTAAAATTCTCTTCAGTGATGAGGCGCATTTTTGGTTAAATGGATACGTCAACAAACAAAATTGTCGCATTTGGAGCAAAGATAATCCACACGCCGTTCTAGAATTACCAATGCATCCTGATAAATGTACTGTTTGGTGCGGTCTATGAGCTGGTGGGATCATCGGTCCATATTTCTTTAAAAATGAGGAAGGACGACGCGTTACCGTGAATGGAAATCGATACAGAACCATGTTAAATGAGTTTTTGTTGTCAAATCTTGAAGATATGGATATGAATGAAATGTGGTTTCAACAAGATGGTGCCACTTGCCATACAGCACGTGAAACAATCGACTTATTGAAAGAAACTTTCAACGACAACATTATTTCGAGAAATGGTCCGGTGAATTAGCCTCCGCGTTCGTGCGATTTGACGCCACTCGATTACTTTTTGTGGGGATACGTGAAGTCATTGGTTTATGTGGATAAACCTCAATCGATTGACGCTTTGGAAACCAATATTCAACGTGTCATTGCTGACATACGCCCTCAAATGCTTGAAAAAGTGCTGGAAAATTGGACCTCCAGAATGACATTTGTGAAAAATAGTCGTGGTAGCCATATGCCAGAAATTGTGTTTAAATGTTAAATGCCAAAAAATTATCTACCAAATAAAAAAAAATTTTGGTCATTTCATAATTTTATATGTGTTTTATTCAAAAAAAAAATCGGCAACCTCTTAAAAAAACACCCTTTATTATCCTTTTTTGGAATGCCACCATATACAGACTCTCTGACATCCTGTATACAAGTACTAGAATAGATGTGTGCTATAAACACAAAAACCACAATTTAGTCATTTCAGTTAGTTTAAAAAAATATTTTTTGTTGGAACTTGGCATGTAACTTTGTATCCGTACACGAGTATGGTGTATTATGAACTTTTTTTTTCTTTGAGCTTTTTTTACTTTTATGGTTGAGGGGCAAATAATCATCATCGTTGTAATCAATAATGTTCAATCGATTGAGGATATTTTTGATATATTTGTTGTTGTTGTTGTGTATATAATATGACGGTTTTTGGGATTAGGGGAGGTTTTTCTGATCTTTGTAGATTTCGACACAAAGTAATCATTGGAATGGAAACAATTTTTAACTTATTAATTTAAAATAAAAACGAAGTTTAGCTCTTTTTTACGGTATAAATCTGTAAAAAGGTTTTGCAATGGATATGGATCTGTAGATATAAAATTGACTTGTACGGGAACAATAACTATCTTTTTATGTATGCAGACTAAGTGAGGGTAGCATCATAACCAACATAAAAAATATAATAAATAAGATATTTAAATTAAATGTTTTATATTTTTTGATGTAACCGCAACATATTTTTAAAAGTATATATTGCTGTTTAAGCAAAAATTGTAAGCGGGAGGTATATGAAATTTAAGTGGTCTAAAACAGAACAGCAAAGCCAGTATTGATTTACAAAACCCAACCGCAAGTATAAATTTGCTGAAAATTATTTTTCTATATTACTAAAAATCGAGTGGAAATAGCTTATGCTGCTTCGGATTCTTATGTAATTAAATATTTCTTTTGAGTAGTGGAATCAACAAAAGGAAAATGTATTTATCTGTTTTGAAGCTTTGTGATGAAACCGAACAATTTACGTTAAAACATATTTTTTAATATTTAGCGTATTTAGAATTTTAAATATTCGTATATAACAAAAATGTATATTGCCAGTCAAATACATAAAAATGTAGAAAAAATAACTCTTCTTGTTCGCCGGTGCTACATTCCATTGAGAGATTTGGCAGACCTCATCAATATTCTTTCAGATACCTCGATCGACAACAAGAGAACGTCAGGCACGATAATGAACAGTTTGAAGGCCCATCCGCCGACTAGGAAGCCTTCCGTGAGGTTCTGTCTCCATTGGTGCCGACTCCAGGACCTGTTTTATGGTGTGATTTGATCATGTAATTGTTCCAATAATTTTAAAGTAGTTCAGAACATTTTTAATTTCTTTTGGCTGCTCCGTGTTGTTAGCGTCCAAGACTTGCTACCAAAAAATGACAACCAATCTTATCAGCGCTTGTAAATATTTAATTTTGTTTTGCGCGTTATATTGTGCGATCTGAAAATGTTAATCTTAGCGTAAAATGCTCCGTAACCCGATGCTATCCGTGCTGTTATTCGAATACACAGACTGAGTATTGTTGCACAATTACTCTCGATCCCAAGCATTTAAACTAATTCATATTCTCCTATTGTATATCGCTCGTAATTTTTTTTTCACATATTGGCCTTCTCACGATAGCCATGTATTTGGTTCTCGCTTCATTGACATGAAGACCGATTTGTTGGGTTGTTGTTCCCAAAGTGAGCCGAACCTTTTTGAGTGATATGATGTTATGACCCAAAATGCATATATCGTTCGCATAAACTAGTATATTGTGCCCGTCACGCCAGCTAGAACCATATCAGTCGGAACCATACCAACTATGACACAAGTAGCACATAATTTCTCAGCCGGAACCGTATAAATCCAGCACTATATAATTTTTCGGTAGAAACCTTATAATTCCCGAACTGTACCCTCTACAACCAAACTAACTATAGCCAAAACCAAATAAAGCACAACTAGCACGATGGATGCATTATATAATTTTCCAGCCAAAACCTAATGAATCCAGCCAGCACTATACGATTTTTCAGTAGAATCCTTGTTTCGCCACCTTGACGGGTCATAACATTATTTTACAAGTGATTTTGTTTTTGAATTTTGAATTTCTATGCTATAATTGTTACCTTTTTTCTGATGGCATTGCCATCTGTTCTCTGGCATTAACAGTAAGGTTTTTTTCGGGTGTTAATTGGCCTTTATACTCTGGTTTACGTGTTGCACACGTGTACAGTATCGCGTAAACGCCGAATAATTTTGAGCCCAATGTGTACACCTTATCTGTGCGTACGACCAGTAAGCATATAGCAGAGTATTTTTTTGGTACGTTTTCATTGTGGCGTGTGGACTGATATTTGATGTAAAAGAATGAGCGAGTGACGCGCACGAAAATCAAAACACAAAAACACCAACGAACAAAATATTATTCTAGATGTTTTTTTTTGGTGCGCGAGTTACGCACAGTTACGGGTAGCCTGTCGAGGCAATGTTAATTATGGCGGGAAAACCCCCAACCATTCTTGTGGCCTGTCGAGGCAAATTTATTTACGGCGGGAAGACCCCCAACAATATTTACGTTGGGAAGATGGCCAACGATATATACGGTTTACGACGGAAAGACGCCCAACATTATTTACAGTTTACGGCGGAAAGACGCCCAACATTAATTACGGTTTTCGGTGGAAAGACGCCCAATGATATTTATGGTAACGGGTGGCCAACAACGTGGTCAGACGCATTTCCTTTTACGGTGGGAAGACGCTCAACGAGTATTCTACGTTTTACGGCGGGAGGACGCCCAACGATATTTAAGGTTTACGGATGGCGGAACTCGTGGCCATTTGTAATTTTTCTTAACGGTGAGGAGACGCCGCAACCCATTTTAGCGGGACCTAACCGAAGGTCAATTTTTTTAATTTTTTTTTTATTTCTTTTCTTGAGTCGAAATTTTAAATTTTGTTTCAATTTCAATTTTATGTTTCAATTTTTATTTTTATTTTAAATTTTTTTTAAATTTTAGTTAATATATTTCGGTGTAATCAAGCGCCATAGCGGTAGTTTTGCATGCGCGAGGTGCACATTGGTTTCGTTGTTCAGGCCAGCGACCATTTTTGTTCGATTTATTTTTTTTTAGTCTCGGAATTTTTACGTTCAACTCTTTTAGTTTGATTGGTTTTGTTTTTGTTCCCCTTTCGTCTCTGATTTTGTTTTTTTTCTTGAAAATTTATTTAAATTTAAAACAGGGCGGCGTTTCCTGGCATTCGATTTTTCTCCCTCATCGGACTTCACTTTATTTTTCCATTATTTTCCTGGTCAATGATGAAATGAATTATTAAATTTTTCGGATTTGTATCCGAAATGGGATGAGAGAGGTCTTATTTCGTGTCGGTTCCATAGTGCAGGCTGGGTGGACGGACACATCCAGTTATTTCTGTATTTATCTCATTGTTCCTCAAATTTCGGCCGACATAATTTTGGTGTCATTTACATTTAGTTTGAGCATTTAATTTCAGTTTTATTTTTTTATCTTCTGTTCCACAGTGTAGGCTGGGAATGTACAAGCATCAACTTCGCCACGACCCAAAACCTTGAGATCTAGTCGACAAAATCACCTTGAAAGAGGGCGTTGCATATTTAAATGAATATGCGGAGTGGTTGTTGAACCATCCCGTAACAACCTTATAATTCCAGCCGGAACCATACCCTCTACAGCTAAGCTAACTATGGCACAAGCAGCACAATGGATTGTGCGCTATATGATTTATCAGCCTGAATCCATGCTACAGCTAAACCAACTAATACACGACCATAAAGTGACCAACGAATGGGATATGATGCGATTTTATCTGGTACTTTCACTACTAGACGTAGCCTCTCCATCCCAACTTCGCTTGACTACGATCACGCTCGTGTCTGAGGCCGAGGCAGAAGTCAAAGGGGGTCACATAGGTCACTTGCAAATGATGCGCTTAAGTGTTATGTGACTTAAATCCTGGAGCGTCTGTCTCACATTGAGCGGCTTCCAGGACAGCGACGGTACCTCAGGCGGGGCGGCTGTGTACCTACTTAGCAGAAAGTATAAAATGCTAGGGGCAGCACTTCGAAAAAGAATCCATCATGAGTTTAGTTAAGGAGAGTTTGGTTACGGTGCCGGGAGTAGGAAATCCAGTACCGGCTGAAGGGAGTGAGCAAGCAGGCTCCCAACAGTCGAGATCCAGTGACTGCAATGTTACAACGGCGACATTGACCGATGTAACAGATATTTCGACAAGCGAAGAGAGAGGAAGCACTACATCCGTGCATGGGAATAGAACCCCTGGTAACCCGTTTGGTAAGAGTGCGTTAATGCAGAGGTCCCCTAAGAAGGGAGCGATGGCCAGTACATTGGAGAGATGTTTTTCATTGCCTTCTTTGGGGAGTTACAAGGAGGAAACCCAAGAAATAAGGCTAGCCAAGCTTGGGAAAAAATTGAGGAATTGGTGGAGTTCGTAAGACCTCGAAATAATGTTCATAGCGAGATTAAAAAGATGATAAGCACCATTAGCACGCTTTATGGCTCAGCTATAGGTAAGAGAAGTGCTTCGGAAAAGCAGTGCCAAACTTCACCGTTCAATAATGACGGGACGGAGAATTTAGGTCGTCTATTATTGGAACCCAGTAAGAGGAAGTTGTCCACGCCACCTAAGAATGATGAAAGAAGGCAAAGTAAGAGAAGGAATACTGAGGCTGCTCCGCAATGGCCTCCGCAAGCACTTCGAATGTCGGAGACTCTTATTAATGAGGAGGACAAAAAAGGGGGGAAAAGACCACAGCATCTATGTCGGATAATTGAGATATAAACGCTACGAGCTCAAATCAATTGGAGGATGCGACAGTTGGTTCAGAACAAGAATGGCAGAAAGTGAAGGGGAAAAGAACGCCAAAAAGACGATCACGTCCCCGAAAGAAAAGGGCTCGCCCGAATGCGCTGCTAATAAAAAAGAATGGCGAAATCTCATTTGCCGATCTGCTGCCGAAAGTTAAGGTGAACCCGACGCTAAATACTCTGGGTGAAAGGTTATCAAACATACGTCAAACTTATAGTGGAGACCTATTGTTGGAGCTACAAACTACAGGAGACCAGCCGAAGACCGCAATATTTCGAGAGCAATTAGCGAAAGCGATCGGGGGCAATGCGGCGGTATACCAGAAAGCGCTGCAAAAAGAGTGTTGGAAATGAAAGTCATCCAAGACAATCTTAACCACTATGAAGCTGCCCAGGATCTGCTGCAGCAACCCATACAGAAAGTGAAAGCGGACATTGTAATTGTGTGTGAGCAATATAGGAACCTTGATAGACGGTGTTGGGCTTCAGATAGATCGAATCGAGCTGCTGTATGGGTTTGTGGTACCTACCCCTTACAGGAAGTTGGTGTGAGTTCTGTACCCAGGTTTGTCAGAGCCAAAGTGAACGGCGTTCATATTTATAGTTGCTAAGCACCTCCTAGTGCATCGATTGAAGAATTTAAAACATTTCTCGATCAATTAACGGATGATGCACGGAGCCACAACCCAGTGCTCATAGCCGGGGATTTTAATGCATGGGCCCTAGAGTGGGGAAATAGAGAAACCAGTAGCAGAGAAACCGCATTGTTAGAATCCTTCGCATCATTGCCGGTCGTATTAATGAATACAGGGAATTCACCTACTTTCTGTAGAGGAAATGCAACCTCGATAGTTGACTTAACGTTAAGCATGGAGAGTGAGCGATCTATATACGCATAGTGATCATCAAGCAATTGTGTATGAACTGGCGGATAGTAAACCCCAAAGGACTATAGTTAGACACAGGAATAGAATAGGATGGAAGTCCGCAGCGTTCGATGAGAACATTTTCCGTCTCATGATGGAGGATCTTACCTTATCTGGTACCGCAAATAACAAAGCCGTCCAGCTTATGAGACACGTTACAAGAGCCTGTGATGCAGCAATGCCAAGAAGGATGTTGGATAATCGTAGAAACCCAGTCTTCTGGTGGAACGACGAGACTTCTGAATTGCGTAAAAGGTGCCTTCGACAACAATACTGTAAAGCTCGATCGGAGCTTAAGCATGCCATTAAAGCAAGTAAGCGAAAGTGCTTTTGCGAACTGTGCGAGGAGGTCGACCGCGATCCCTGGGGTAGACCGTACCGATTGATGATGAAAACTTAGAAGCAATTACGCCACTGCTCCCACATGCCTGGCAATGCTGTCTGACATAGTGAGTCACCTGTTCTCGCAGCAACCCGATTGTGTGTTAGAAGTATTAGGCAACGAGAAGGCTGATATACCACCAATTACTGAGGAGGAGGTTCTGAAGGCATGTGGCAAAGTGGGTAACAATAAAGCTCCTGGCCCGGATAACATTCCGAATATTGCATTGAAGTCGGCGGTTAAAGCATACCCAAACTTATTCACGGAAGTATATAGCGCATGCTTAGTTGAGAGGGTGTTCCCTAGTAAACGGAAGGAACAGAGACTAGTATTGTTGCCAAAAGGAGACAAACCACCAGGTGAGCCGTCGTCCTGGTGTCCAGTCTGTGTGTTGGATACGGCAGGCAAAACCTTAGAGAGAGTTGTATGTGACCGGTTACAAGAGGCTATAGTTAGAGCAGGAAACCTGGCAGAGCAGCAGTATGGCTTTCGAAAGGCGCGCTCAACAATGGATGCAATTAAAGAGGTTGCAGATACGGTACACCAGGCGATATCCGGTTCTCGATGGCTATGTGATAGTAAAAAATACTGTGCCATAACTACATTGGACGTGAAAAACGCATTCAACATGGCGAATTGGAGCTGCATATTTAACGCACTGACGCGGATGAACGTACCGAAGTACCTGCTGAGACTAGTTTCCAGCCTTTTCCTGAGTTTTCCAATTTGGTGCTAATTTTCGAAATTAGTGACAGTGTTTCGTTTTAAATGCAACACGCTGTATAATCTCCAATTGACCAATGAATAAATTTTGCGAAAATATGCGAAGAAAAAATGTAAAGTTTAACGTAGTTGATTATTAAATTATGTGAAATCTGGTCAAACCGGCTAACGTATATTTGAAAATCCAAACATAAGAACTTGAAATTGTGCCCAAAATTGCAACCATATTTTTGTTTCCAGAACTGTACATCAAACACGAAATAAAACTGAACATCATGTCTCAATCTTATAAACACACATAATATAAATTTGTATCTTATTTAATTCAAATTTATTATTTATTCATTTATTGTTGTTGTTCTATTTCTTTATACGTAAATAATAATTTTTTTTTTTCAAAAGCAAATCGAATATGGGAGGATTGGCGCAGGGCTGGGTGAAATAAAAATCCAAGAACAGAGCCGAAATAAATCGAAAAAAGGTTGTAAGACCTTTTTTTCAAAATCCGAGTTTGGTTTAGTACCCGGGTGTATTTTCTTGTAATTTTGGGGTTAGCCGATCGTGGAATGGGTGGCGTGGTTTATACAAATATAGCTAAACTATATATAAATTATGTAATAAACAAATATTTGTATTAAATTAAATTTGTTATTTTTTACTATATCGAATGAGTAGAAACTGTATAAAGAAAAATATTCTCTGTTCGGGTGAAAGGATATCGATAATCCTTTTTTTCGTTTCTTGTATTTCTTAGACATGACAAGAGTTTTTATTTTATTATTCTTGTGTTTTGTTAATTAAAATAATGGATTTTTTCGGTTTAATTAAATATTATCAGGGTATCCCTTTTCTTGTTTTATATTTGGGGGGGAGGGGGGCGGTTGGGGAATTATCCAAATGAGATTCTCGACCGATTTTAAATGAATCGCGTAACAATGCGCTATTACCAAATTTTTGTGA
The DNA here is from genome assembly GCA_963691935.1 of Nephrotoma guestfalica. Classification (NCBI taxonomy): domain Eukaryota; kingdom Metazoa; phylum Arthropoda; class Insecta; order Diptera; family Tipulidae; genus Nephrotoma; species Nephrotoma guestfalica. The sequence continues at coordinate 31,047,496 of OY829914.1, read as the reverse complement.
TAATTATCTATATAACTCCTTGTACACTCGTATATCCGTTCCTCCCAGAATCAAGCGCACAACACGAGAAATCTGCGACTTGAAAATGAAAAATAAAATTTCGTATATTTCGAGATGATCATTATAAGACATAGCGTTTTTATGTTGTGCTTTCAAATTCTGCTTATGTTTGCGTTCTGTTATCATTATTATCATTTTATTATTATTATTATTTTTATTATTATTGTTATTATTATATTGTGAAAATTGTATTGTTAAATAATATATACTGTGTATATTATAGTACATGTTTTATTCAAAAATACACACAACACAAAAGCTCACAACAATAAACACCAAGCAGACACACATTATAATGACTCTATATGGTTATGGAAGTTCGGTGGATTTATATCAGGAATATAAAAACGAAAAGGAAAATTGGATAAAAAAATATTTCGAATCGAACATTAAATTGGTATAGTAATGAGGCCCCGATGATAGTGAAGATGATGATGATGATGATGATGCGATGCCGATGATAACGAATCACAGTAATAATTTTTCTGCTTGTATTTCTATTCGATTCTTTGTTCGATGCTCCTCCGCAAACGTCATATCTTTATCATCTCATTATTTTAATGTACGAATGAATTTCGAGTAATATATAAAGCTGCCATTTCGTTATATTAGGACGAAAATAGGAAATTTAAATGTATTTTGGTCTTTTTACAACGCTGATTTTCTAATAAGATTAAATTTTATAAAAATTGGCAATGCTGCAATATATCGCCCTTAACCCATTTACTACCATTGTGCGCGAGTGAATTCAGAGAATTTTTAAAATAAATATTGCTACTAACGGTTATTGGGAAAGATTAATGCGGTAAATTTCCAATCAATTTGTGATTCAATAAAAATATTTCAGTTTTCTATTTTTTCAGGAGTTGATTTCATTTCGAATTTATTGAAATACTTCGTTTACTAAAAAATAATTATATTTGTGAATCGTCAATGTACGCACATCTGCACTTGATCGACTGCAGTGGTAATACTAATACAAAAAAATGCATTTAAATTTATTCCCCTTAGCCTAGCTAGGGTACCCAAAAGGCTTCGGCTGTCTCTGTGTAAACCTAGGTAACATCTAGGTATCTGCGCCCATGTCGCAGGTACTGCTTTGGCAGTCGCAAAGTGCAACCGGGGACCAAATGCCAAGTACGGAATGTAATACCCCGAGGGATACAGCGGAGATGCTGTCAAATCTACACTCTTAGAAGGCAGGTCCAACGGATTCTGGGGTGGACCGTTCATTGTTTAACCCATCTTATCAATATCACCATGATCTTCAACTGGAAATATCTTTCAGTACAAGAAGGAAAATGCCGAACTCCGTAAACAGTTAAAAAAATAAAAGAAATTAACAACTAAATTGAAAGAAAAATATTCAATTTTAAAGAAAGGGAATGAAGGCTCTTGTAACGACAGCTAACCCTGCAATCGACGATGACATTACTCCATTCCATATGGATGAAGAAGAATTAGAGTACCAACTCGTTTATCTAAACAATGGCGCCTATGGAAAAGCTACAAAGCTTAATTCAGAGGGACATTAATGGTTTACCTACGAGGATATGAATGATCGTCCAGTCAACGTTATGGCTAGAGATCCTCGTCTAACCTGTTCAAAAGAGGAAATTATTTAGGATCTCAAGCAAAAGGGTTATCAAATAGAAAATACTGTAAACGTTATTAAGAAAAAATCGAAACTGAACCTGGAGTTCAAATCAACAAGAGAGAGCTTTCACTATTTATGCTCACTTTTAGTAACAAAGAAAAAATAAAGATGTGTATATTATCAAGGCAATACGTAACATCAAGACTAGATGCGTGAAATGTGCCGATAAGCATCACACCCAAGTATGCTCGGATTGTAAAGATATTGCTGCAAAATGTGTTAATTGCAAAAGGCCACATTCCGCAAACAGAAATATTAAGAAATAGAACGCGAAAACTACAGGAATTCCGGAAAAAATTAACCAATCTTTCACCAAAGAGAAACCAAAACCTCTTGCTAGTAAAACGGGAGAATCAAAACTATACTCGCAAGTGGTAATGACAATACCGGTTATTTCAAAGGTCACTGCCGAATATACAACAGTGCTTCGAAAAATGCTAAGAAACCTTACCATCCTGGATAGCAGAAAGGGCAAGAGGAGGGCCGTCCGTGGTTCAGAATAAAACATCAAACACTTTACAGATCATGAAATTGAAGAGGAATTTATACAAGTAGTAACCTTAAAAATATTTATAAATTACAAAATAACAATAAATCAAGAAATAATATAGTATATCGTCAATATATGCCCCCACCCCCATCCCCTCCACCCCAAAACGAAAAGCAACAACGGTTTTTCAAAAAAAAATCGAGCGCCAGAATATAAAACAACTCTAAATTGTATGTCCAATAAACTAAAGTTGCTAATTAAAAAAATCAAGACTGAATCCATTAATAAATACCTTTTGGCCTTACGAGGGGAAAGGATACCGAGTATTTCGTTTAGAAAGCGGTAAAAGTTGGTCGTTTTACCTAAGCTTCAAAATCTGCCTTTTTCTAGGCTGACAATTGGATGAAAAATTGGTATCTGAGATATCTTCAGTTAGTAATTGGTTCGTCGGCCGGCCTATCAAAAAGTGTGCTGGTGTTAGATAGTCGGCCTCATCACTATAGAAAGTACGCAAATTGGTCTTGAATTTAGCATCATCACCACCTTGTCTAATAATGTGGAGAATTCTTTAATCATGAGCGTGTGTCCAATTATTACTAGTCGGAAGTGGTGCTTCATGCTTTTGGCTGCCATAATCGACCAAAATGTGGTAAGCCTGGTGGTATAAATTTAATGGAATGTAATATGCCAATAAAATTTTTGAAATTGGAATAAAATAAAATAAAATTGGAAAATCTCAAATAAAGATGATTACGAGCCGCGATGAAATTCATTCCATCATTCGCTATGATTTTTACTGCACATGCTCCTACGTGCCAGGAATCTTCGCAAAGCAGCGAGGTAAGCGTTTGTGGTTAGGCCAGGAAAATGAAGAGACATGCATAACTTTTATAAGATATTTGTCCCCTTCCTCGAACCAAATATGTCTGGAGTGGTCTGTCAAAGTCTACCCTTGATTTTGGCAAGTCAACCATTACCTGGCTTAGCACTCTTCCACTATATTTTACACATTTTACGCAGCCGTGAAAAATGTTTCTTATGGAGTTCTTTACACATAATATCCAGTACTTCTGCCGAAGCGTAGCCATCATAAGTGTGGGTCCAGCACACAGGTGTCGTATATGATGCCCTCTTAAAATTAATTTAGTTATTTTGTATTTAGCAGGAATAATGGATGCTTTTCATCGAATAGTGAGCTTGTTGTTGAAAATTCTTTTTGAGTTCGGATTTGCTTGACTTCCATATACAAATGCTTCAACTGGAGTGACTAGTGATGCGCCGGCATGGCTCTTTTAAATATGAACTGGTTAGATACGGTAATAGGGATTTTTTATGAATGATATTGGTCTTTAAATTTACGAGTCGAATTACATAGGACAGTATTCCAAGCATTGTACCGGAACAGAAGAACCTTTCGGTGATTACATCTATTACAGTAGTTTGGGGAGTTTTTATGTGCAACGATTGGGTACACATTGCTTCTGATATGATTGACTACGCTTTTGAAATTTTTGGCCAATTCACTTTGGATTGTTATCAGAATTTATACATGCTGCCGAGCTCTATTTATGCTTGCTTATCAATGAATTCCATTTGAAAGGATGTGCCGAGAGCCAGTCTAGTACAATAGTAGAGTCCGTCCATGCTACAGGTTAGATAGACAATTTCGATTTTAAAGGTTTTTTTTACAGATAACTGTCAAGATAACTGTAATTCGACTTAAAAGTAAAGCACCACACAGTTTTAACCGGGGAATAGAAATTTGCATTACCGGTACTACTTTGATTTCGGCTACATAGTACAACGAATGACCATTTTAACTCGTTTTAGTATCTGAGCATATATGACTGCTGAGTGAGCATGCTGTGACGTATCTGAGAACTCGTGAAGACTAATTTACGATTTGGACTGGTATGTATTACATCGCCTAAAAAGCTCCCGCTCAGACACATCGATGGCGCCAGAAATTTAAAACCCATATGCTTTTTAAATTTTACCAACTTGCAAACGATGTGTGTCAAAATTGCATTACATTCCGATCATTAGTATACAAGCTACAGTTGTTTTAGTGACGCGACACAATTGAATTTGACACAATTTCGTGTGTTGATTAAACTCTGTCTTCTGGTAGGAATAGATATCGTTCAAGCAAAGCAGTGGCTTGATAAGTGTTATCTGGACTTTGCACCAGGAAAATCAACCAAAATTGACTGGTATGCTGAATTTAAACGTGGTCGTATAACAACCGATGATGCACCACGCACTGGACGCGGCACGAATATTTGTCCATGAAAAAATTGCTCTTTTACCAGGACAATGCACCATGTCACAAGTCGATCGCAACAATGGCAACATTGCACATTGAATTGCTTACACATCCCCCGTATTCATCAGATTTGGCCCCCAGCGATTATTACTTGATTGCAGACTTTAAAAAAAGCTCCAGGGAAAGAGATTTGGCTCCAATGAAGAAGTCATTGTAGAAACTGAAACTTATTTTGAAGACAAAGCTAAATCGTTGTACAAAAAAGGCATCGAAAAAAATTGTGTTTTCTCGTTAGACCGATAACTTTTCAGGTGATGTGTTATGTGTCAATCTACTTTATTTTTATCAAGCTTGGACAAATTTTGCCTTTTTCATAACCATTCCTCCGCTATAAGTTGTGTGGTAATTGTTCATCCCAACTCAACTTCCCGGTCCATAACGTTTGAAAAAAAATTTAATTGCGACCGTCACTGGTGCAATCCATCCTAAGGGGTCAACAACCGTCTGGAATCTGATAGAATACTTCTTCTTGTGGTTATTAGACTTTCGGTTAGATGTATTTTGAAATCGAAACAATCTGTCTTCGGAGATTCTTCTATCGCTAAAATTCTCGTTTTACTGGTAAGTCGTGTAAGTCAGCACCTGCTCGTTTCGTTAGTCATTTCCTGATATGAAACCCGGAACTCGATAAAATGGTATCAATTTCATCTTTCAACTTTCCGGATATACATATCTATGCTGCTCTGCTGCTTCCTTGAGTGCATCCATATTTGCCGGTAACTCCTCATAAACTGGACAGTGGTGTTCTTTGTTACACTCTCCTACAACGAAATCTCGACTTACAGTGATAAACAGAGTGGGCCATACGTCACTTAACATTGTATTTTTGTTAAAAAAAATTTATTTTGTATTTTTTCCTATTTTTATTTTTCAGTATTAGAAACAACGTTTGAGAGATTCAGTAGCCATGTATACGATTGAGGAAGGAGCAAAAATTGTTGAGTTTTATTTTGCTAGTCAAAATTCAATAATTCAAACCCAAAGAAAATTTCGAAATCTTTTTAACACCAGAAATGCACCATCACGAAATCAAGTACACAATCTAGTCGCTCATTTTCCGTCATCGGGTTCTGTTAATGACATATATCGGAGTGGAAGACCGCGAAGCCAAGATAATATCGAACGAGTTCGTGAGAGCTTAAATAAGAACCCTGAAACATGTACATGAAATTTTGCCGCAAGACGGTCAAATTGACTGAATTATTAACGGATGATCCTGATTTTATGAAAAAAATTTAATGACCGATGAAGCGCATTTTCACTTAAGTGGTTATGTTAATAAGCAAAATTTTAGAATCTGGGGCACTGAAAAACCAAGAGTGATTCAACAGCATCAGTTGCATCCACTTAGAGTCACAGTTTGGTGCGGAATATCAGCAGACAAGATCTACGGCCCTTACTTCTTCCAAAACGAAGATGGCAATGCATTGCCTGTAAATGGTGAGCGTTACACGGCTATGTTAGAAAATTTCGTATTTCTTGAACTTGATAATACTCAAGAAATGTGGTTTCAACAAGATGGAGCTACGTCCCATACTGCAAGGGAAACAAAGAATTTGTTGCGAACGATTTTTGGTAACCGTATTGATTCACGATGTGGAGATGTTAATTGGCCATCACGATCACCCGACATAACACCACCAGATTTCTTTTTATAGGGATTTTTGAAAGATCTTTTATGCGCAAATAAACCGCAACGACTGCAACAACTACAAGACAACATAATAAATGAAATGATTGCGATTGTTGACCAAGTTTTGGCTTCAGTTATGGACCAGGTACAGCAAAGAGGTATCTATTATTAAATTATATCAAAAATACAATGTTCAGTGACTTATGGCCCACCCTGTACATTATGGCTATTACAAGGCATTATGGCAATTAAAACTATGATGTTTCCTTTTCAATATCTCCTTCGCTCAAGTACTGACATTTTACTAAACTTCATACATTCAAATAGTTTATGTTGTTGCCCAGGACACAAGTAACAGGATTGAGCACTTGAAATGACATGACACTTTATGTGAGGCTTCGTTTGAACAGATTGTAGATTTGCGCATCCTTTAGACGTTGAAAAACCTCGTCGGACGTATCAAGTAAATGATGATCTGTTGTGCTGGCGGTTGCGTTTACTACAGGTAATTAGCATCTTTAATACTGATGTATTTCAACAGTCCTGATGCCTCGCCCATTAATGTACCCTTAAGATACTGCAGTTTTTGCGAGGGTGTTAATTTTTAATTGCCTTGGATAGTTACACTGGATAAATCATAAAACGAATGCCATTCTGTGAAGTCTCCCGAAAAACATGGAATTCCTATATTTGGTAGTTTTGCATTACGTGCGCCCTCTTGATATGGAAACATCATGCATAGTTACATTGAGGTTAATTGATGCCTCCAGGTTACGGTAAAGGCCTCCTAATAGTTTTCTTCGAAATCGTCATCAAACTCATTTGAATTGTCTATATACCGACTATTTTGACTTCGATATTCATGAATTCGGTTCTGTAACGTTCTACATTTGTCAATCGAATCTTTATGTCTTCGATATTGGAAGCATTATTTATAGTGCTTAAATAGTTGAGCATTTTGGGCATGTTACCTTTGATATAGGCACGACGTTTCTTTAGAGTAGCATGATTAGACATTTTAAATACAAGATGAAGTACTAAGTACTTGGTTGGCCATTTATTTCGCAAATAGTACGGTTATGGGTTTATTCCACAATTTGATTTGATTTGACAATAAGGACCAGAAATATAAAGTATAATATCTAAAGTAATTTTAGGTTAGAACTATCTACCAACGGCAAGTGTAAAATAAGCTTTTATTTGCAGGTCTATATAATACTGTGGTCAAAAAATAGTAAGACTTTGTTCATAATTTTAAAGTTCTTTATTTATTTCTCCAAATCTATTTCGTCCCCCTCAAAATAATCCCCCTCGGCCTCAATACACTTGTGCCAACGTTTTTTCCAATCCTCGAAACAGTTGTTAAAGTCAATTTCCGGAATAGCCTCCAATGCACTTAGCGATTCACGTTTAATGTCTTCAATTGACTCAAAACGGTTTCCCCGGAGCGGTCGTTTGAGTTTGCTGAACAGCCAGAAGTCACACGGAGCTAAATCAGGCGAATACGGTGGTTGCGGAACGATATGGGTGGAATTTTTGGCGAAAAAATCTGGTCAAACCAATGCAGTATGAGAAGATGCATTATCGAGTTAAGAGTTGTCGACCCATAATTCCGGCCTCTTTTTACGTCTAGCTTCGTGCAAACGACGCATAACACTGAAATAGCATTCCTTGTTGACAGTTTGTCCGGTCGGAAGGAATTCGGAGTACACCACACCTCGATAATCGAAGAAAACTGTCAACATCACCTTGATTTTTGACTTGCTTTGATCGTCTGTTTCCGGGTCGTAAGCATAGATCCAAGACTCATCGCCAGTTATAATACGTTTCATGACATCCTGGTAGTCGGAAAGCACTGTTTCACAGACGTCAACGCGACTCTGTTTTTCTAAAAAATTGAGTGATTTTGGAACCAATCGTGCTTTCACTTTTCTTAGGCCTAAATGATCTTTCAAAATAGTTTTCGCTGATCCTTCCGATATTTCAACGATCCCAGTAACATCTCCGACTATTAATCGTCGATTTTCGAGCACCAATTCCTTGATTTTATTAACGTGTTGATCATCAGTTGATGTTGATGGTCGTCCTAGACGTGGTTCGCCGTCAACAGGTTCTCGACCCTCTTTGAACAATTTGTACCAATCAAAAACACTTGCTCGCGACATACAATTATCACCGAAGGCCTTTTGCAACATTCTGAACGTTTCGACACCACAAAATTGATTCCGCACACAAAATTTAATGAAACTTCTTTGTTGAATAATTTCACTCATTGTAAAAATCGCCGAATTCACTTTTTGTACTTTAGAAAGACAAGCGTATACTAAACACTAATGATTATTTTGATGTGACTTTTGGCACAGATGTCACTGACAGTCATACCAACATAGACAAAAAATATTTCGACGAATGGTTTTCCGCGCGAAATTTAAATTAAAATGTCTTACTACTTTTTGCCCACAGTTGTATATCGGCAATGGCTCCAACACATCATATTCAATGATTGCAATGCAATAAAAAAAATTCCTATACCGAGAACAAGGCATAAACTTGTAAATAAGTAAATATTTTCGACCGTATCACGTGCTTTTCTGCTGGTTGATAAACAAATATTATTATTTATTGAAACACGTGTTCATTGACAACAACAACTATTCACATTTGACAACAACAAGTTTGTATTGACAACAACTACACTATATTCCCTTTTTCTTTCGATTATTGGCATGAATTGGAAAAAATCAAATTTGTTTATTGAGGATAATTGGGAATTGGGAGTTTTGATGTAAAAATAGTAAAAATAGATGAAATAATAGAAGGGGTGAAATAGCTGAACAAAAATGTTTAGATAATTTTTCACCCTAATTTTTATGTACTTGATACCTAATCAGGTAATAAATCAACAAACTTATTACGGTATTTATATAACAAGAACAAAACTTATTTGAAATTGGCTAGGTGACCTTTGAATATCAATGTTAAGGTAAACAACTCAGGTATAAATCAATTGTATCCATTCCTGAAAATTATATGGAAAACAAAACAAACAAACATCCCAAATTAGAAATGAAAACGAGTTCTGTTTCCCAAAAATTATTCAACATTTCTATCAATAGATATCACAAAATTTCCTAGAACCAAATTCAAATCAACTTACACGAAACTCGTATATCTACAAAAATTACCCGATAACAAATGATATCTATTCCTTCGAGTCACATTTCTATGTTAGTATGTGTGTATATGCCTCTCATTTTATTTATAGTCAAAACCAAATTTTATTTCAGTTTTACAAGGTAGTAGTAGTAGTACCCATGTAGATACAACTCAACTTGTTGGTATTAACAGCAGCGCGCACGATTCACAGCCAGAAGGAAACAAAACCAACAACAAAAAAGCTCGTAAAACAGACAAAAGAAAATCCATAAATTTTAGCCAAAAATTTTCTCATTTTCAGATGGTTCCTGTATAATATTATCTTTCGATAACGGAAAAATGTTGCACGAAAAAAGCTCTAGAGAGATTTTTGTTTTAAGCTCATTTTTATGAATATTTTGATTTTCTTTTTATTATGTTCCAAAAATCATAAAACCAAATTTTTTTTTATTTTTTTTATTTTTCGTTTGCATAATAAGGCAATGATGATGAAATAAACTTTAGTGATTTAAAGTTATTGAAAAGTTAATGCAATTTAGCTTTCGAAAGCTCGGTGGTATTTTTTTTTGTTTCCTGTTTTACGTTGTTTCTTTAGTTTCCATTCTTTTTCTTTTTTGTTAAAAGTTTTGAAACATTATAATTTGTATATGTGGTGGCATTTTAAGCTTTAGGCTGGTGTTTTTCATTTTTTTTTTTTTTTTTCAAGTTACTTTAAATGTGACTTTTCCCCAATCCATTTTCTATTATTATTATTAGAACACAAAAAAAGTAAATTATATTATTATTTTATGAAAATTATATTATTTTGTAATCAACATTTATGCATAATTCAGTTTAGAAATTATATAATAATATTTATAACGAAGAAGAAAATATGTGTTTCGGTGTTGGTGGAAAATCGGGAAACTGGCGCGGTTTCTGATTTTTATGTATATATATGGAGGTCATAATTATGGTGGGGTACGTAGGGAAAACGGTATAAAATAATTTCGATTTGAATATTGAATAAGTTTTTATAGCCCAGATACGGGTTTTTTTGTATACTTGAGGAATGGTAAAGTTCAAAATTGGATTAGTATGTGCGGTAAACTTTTAAAATCACGTTTTCAGTTTGTGATAATTGGAAAAAATTTATTTTTGGAATTCGTGCGTTGATTATACATTTTATAAACTGAATAATAAAGTAGGACTTATACATACATAAAGGGGATCTGTATGAACGAAATGCTTAAAAGCTTTTATTTATAATTAAATTTTAAAAACAACTTACTCTAGGATAAAGCTTTGATAATTTTCGGATTCTTAGGACATTTAACATTAGCAATACGGACTATAAGTTTGCTTTACGTATAATATAAAAAGTATAAAGTATAGTTAGCAAACAAAAATTATAAAATTTGAATCAGACGAAATTAAATGTTCGTGTAATTTTAAAAATATCAAAATTTAAAATACGTCCTGCGTCGCGCATCTCTTGAAATGCCAACTAAACCGACAAGCACAAATATGTCTCGAAATAGATTTTACACTTGAAACACAATTTTTGTGATTTAAAATAAAAATAAAGGCTGCTCCATCTGTGGCACTATTACGGTTGTGAAGATTTTCCTAAACTTCCGAGTTATTCCTAATAAGCAACAACAGCAACTAAAAAATTCAAAGTATTGGTAAAACTGCGAACTAACGAATAAATTCCAAACGACGCATTAAGAAATTATACAATTTTATTACATTCGCAATCGTTAAGTTAAAAATATATCACAGAATAGGTACAAAATTTATGAAATCAGTTAAAAGTCTGATTTCAAGCACATAGGATTGATCATTTCTAAATAATCTATCGAGAATTACAGTATATCGAGTTTGCCTGAATTTTTCTGGTATTACTAAACACCGGCCATCCTGGCAGAAACTTGTTTTGAGTAAGTCACAATCTACTCTAACAGAAAATAAGTAACTTTTGTAAACTTCTCTGGTCCCAAGCACTTAGGATTGACGATTTTTGAATAAGTTTTAAGATTTTTAAAGTTTCTGTAGAGAATAATCGTACGTCGTGTTTGCCTGAATTTTTCTGGTATTACTAAACACCGGCTATCTAGGCGGAGACTTGTTTTGAGTAAGTCATGATCGATCTACTCTAACAGAAAATAAGTAACTTTTGTAAACTTCTTTGGTCCCAGGCAGGATTGACGATTTTTGAATAAGTTTTACAATGAATGTTTTCTTGAATAAGATTTATTAAATATTTAGCGCAAAGTCTCAATGTTCTTTTTTCTCACTACGTTTTGTCGATGCGCTTGAAGACAGAACCGCATTATTACTTAAAGCTGTTGAATGTGGATTGGTGACAGCTAAACAAGTGGATTACAATAAAGAACACAACATTAGGCGAACTAAAAGACATACTGGCCATATAACACCGTACTCGACGCCACTTAATATTAGGAATGACGAGCGAAATCCGGATGGCCCTAACGAGGAGAAATGGCGTAAAAACGAAGGCCCGTGAAGCAAATTCGGAGGGAAAGTGCATTCCCGGACTCCCGTGTTTGCAGGAGTCGGCTATCGCCTCGTCCGTCAATTTGGGGAAAGAATTTATATGTAATTTCTGTTCAAATATTATTTTTCCGGCCTACTGAGGAGAAAAATTTGATGTAAATATTTATAAATTGGGAATAATTTTTCCATATCTTGGCAGGGCACATTATTCCCCATTTAATTTTGTTTTCAAAAAAATCATCACTAACATTTTACCTCAGCATGCCAGAAAAAAAATTTTTAAATAAAAATTTCATATAAAATTTTTCCCCAGTTCCCTATTCCCGGGGAATTACCAGAATAGTGCCACTGGTGGTGTTTTTTAACAAGTCAAGTTGTTTTTTGAAAAGTCAAAACAATGCCATTTTTAATCACGTGTTCATTTACAACACAACAACGCGTTTTGGTTACCCAAACTTATTACGAAAATGGTCGTTCCGTGAAAAAAAACATTTAGTACAATACGTGACGGTTTTGGTCAACATGGACGTCCCACATTTCCTGGAACTCGCAATAGTGTTGAACGATTTCAAGAAACTGGATCAGTTGCAGATCGTAGAGCATATGAAAATCATCGTCCAGTTCGTATTCGTGAAACAGTAACAGCTATAAGTGAAAATGTTCTTGAAGGGCCTAGCACCATTTCGAGGTGTCGTTCATATCAATTAACCGTGTCATTAACCACTTTACATTGAATTTTGCTCGTTGCTTTACACGCATGCATTATTACAAAATTCAAATAATTAATCAATTGACACCAGCTGACCAAAAGCAACGTCGTCGTTTCCAAAATCATCCTCAACGGATACATTAATCAACAAAACTGTTGCATTTAAAGGCCTGAAAAAATGTTTCCTTTTTTATTGCACATCAAGTTATAAAGGTCGTGTGACTTGGTGTGTTTCTGAACAATGGAAAATTTGAGGAGAACTCACTTGGATGTAACTCGGTTTGTATGATGAAAATGGAATATAATATTATTTCCAGATATGATTCTTAATGGTTTTATAGTGTTTATTAGGTAATGGAGTGCTGATGGCAAATAAACCTGGTGTTATTCATTTAGTTGATTCAGTGATTTTATACATTTTTTCAATGATTATTTAAATCGCGACAAGTATTTCAATTTTTTGGAGGAAATTTTACCGAATCTATTAGGGCATGTTAATTTAAATATTAGAAGATATTTACGGTTCCAACAAGATTGAGTTAAGTGATTGAGTTACTTAGGACCTGTGCGAACTTGGCTAAATCAACATTTTCCAACTAAATCCTTTTGTTTGGCCGCGGCTTTCATCAAATTTTACTATATTAAACTTTTACGATTGGGGCTAAGTATTTAAAATATATCTTTTAGCCGAAAATAATTTCGACTAAAGAGAAACTGCAGCTAAAATTATAGGAAGCTTTGTAACTCGTTAAAACAAAACGGAGGTAAGTATTTGATACGATTACATCACATACCTGAGACAACTAGACATGTTGTGACAACGTGCAATTAGTCCCTAATCCAATATTGCTAAAATTAGACTAACCGACGAAATGCGTGCGCTTTGCACACCGTTTTAAATGCATGTTATTTGCTGACATACATTATACATTTACTGCAGAATGAAGGCTATATTTGAAAATGTATTTTTATGAGAAATATTTGTGCGGTTTATATAGTCGATTGGAATTGCTTCCCTCACAAAAATGAACGCGAGGTACTTTGGGCCTTTCGTCGGGGAGCAAATCTTTCGTAATTCCGTTCAGATATCTATATACTAGTATGTGGATGGTCGCGTTTACATCCTCTCTACAGTTACGCTCAACGTTCAAGGTGTACCTTTCCTTGTTTTTTGGTAACTTTTGGTAAAGATATACATTAAAGGGTGCAGCGGCCTCAATAAGAAACCATGTTTCAGCGCCATCTTTAAAATAATACTTCTTGTTGTACCTAGGTGTGCTATATTTATTGCTCCATAAATTTTTCCTTATACCATTTAGCCCGCAACCAGATTGATAACGACACAGTATGGTTGGAAAAATTACAAACTTAAAAGGTAATTTTTAAAGTGGCTCTCGTGGTTTATCGTTCATCATTCTAAAAAAAATGCTGTAGCAGTCTGGCTACATATGGCTCATTAAACCTTTACTTCTTATCTTTTCTCAAAGTTCGTTTCACAATCACAAATTCCATTGTGTTTATTTCTAATAAATCGGATGTCATGGAAGCACGGAACGAAGTAGATTCAGTTACCACAAATTATTATATTTAAGCTTAGATCCCGTGGGTGTCCATCGCAACTTCTCTAGTGTTCACAGTAACATCTTAAGTGCGCCAGAGTACCCCTTTGGAGGCCGAGCAAATTCTGTGCGTGATTTCGTTAAACGCTGTAACGCTTGGCATAAAGGCTCTGTATACAACCTCTATTCGCACACCCCTTCCACCCTGCTGGAGTATGCCATTCAGGTTCTCTTATCATGAAATATCGTGCATTGAAAATTTCTCCGTTTTTCTTGGGAGTGAGCCTCCTTGGTTGAATGTTTTCAACTTACCCCTATGGCTGGAGCGAATGAAAAATTTAATGTTTTTAAGCCGCAATGACGATTATTTATGGTAAATTTACTGTCCCTTGATAGTAAATCACGAAATAAAACGGGTAGTTATTAATTTATGATAATATGCAAGGTGTAGATCAGAAATAATGAAAAATAAAATTTTTATTTATAATTTCGAAAGATTGACATGTGGGTAGGTTTTCTAGAATACTCGTAATACGTTATCTTACCGCAAAAAATTGGCATGTGGATAGGTTTTCTGGAATGCTCAATCCTTCGATTCGTTTGCCCGGTAAGAGAAAGTATCACGAGCATTCCAAAAAATCTACCCAGACGTCAATCTTTCGTAATTTGTTGATTGAAATCTGTTGCAACAGATCCTTTGTAAAAGTCCTGTTATTTATACCGCCGACCTCAGGAGCGGTCGGTTTTGGCAAATTTGTTTGAATTAATGGTTGTAGCTCATTGACATTAAATTGCTGCTCTCTGCGCAAATCTCGATCGAATACATCGTCTGCTAATTGATTCGATTTAACCATTCCTAATTGGGCACTAATTGTTCTCAATTATTGAAACGATACAGGCCCACGTACATTAACTAACAATAATCGCAAGTAAAAGCATTCTGCATTGTTGGGATGAACGGTGTACAATCTATTTAATGCATCGGTTGAAAATAAATTGTTATATCCTTCTACAGCTTTTCCATGTTTGCGTCTTTGACATTTTTTTGATGTCGCGCTCCATTAAAGTATATTGGCACCTCTAAGTATAGCAAGGTCTTAGCTATTTCGTCATTTTGGTTTATTATGAAGAATGCTGTAATTGTTGTGGCTGGTTTCCAGATTAACAGCCAAATGACAAATGTCGGATGGCGTTTGTGTATTATAAAAGCAAGAACACGCCAAATTGCCTCATTACTACTTATATAGCGACCCATTTGGTATTTCGTGTTTTCATCGTATCTGTTGGTTAATGCAAAGACAGCCATGTCCTATCCTTTGTTGATATATTGGCAGATATATTTGATCGATTTGACCGAATTGCAATATTCCACATTAATATGGACTTTGTTTGTTTTGGAGAGCAATGGCGAATACGGTACGGCCCAGCAATTATCGATGTCGATGTCGTTGTTTCGTACTTTTTTACTGTCGAATGTTCGCCAACGTCAATTGAACGACGTCAATAGAGTGGATAAGCATAGTTCCCAGTGATGGTTTCTTTAAATAATTATTTTGGTTTTTTTAGTATTTTCCATCTGCCATGCAGCTTAAAAATTGCAAACAATCAATTTTAAATTCAAATTAATTAATTTTAAATTAATAAATTTCATTTTGAGTCCATTAATTTCTTTCGATGGATCGATTCAATTGATTGATAACGCAATTCGTTTAAAAAATTATGAAACCATGCTCATTGGTATTAAATCCCTATCCAATATTTGAAACCAATTGGATGAATGGTGGGGCAACTTACAAAAGCGCCCCTTGAACTAGGGGATGATTCCTCGAATTCAAACATGTCACTAATTTCATAGAAGCTTTTTCCTTAACTCATTCCCGTCACAGAATTTAAAAAAACTTTTTTAGATAAATGAGTTCAACCCTTTTCAAAAATATCGTAAGGTTGGTTACATGCAACTTATATACGGTCAAAATTTCAAAACGATCGGTTGGGCGGTTCGCGATATTTGGTAGTGTAACTCAAATTTGGGGGGTGTAGGACAAATTTGAGTAAAACGAACCAATCAAAGCATTTAATTAGTAAACAAACGTCCCATTTATATTTCGTTTATGCCCCATTGAATTAAAATATAATTATTTTGAGTCAAGTTTTAACGCAGGGATGGCGATTCACAAAACAAAAATTGTAAATGTTAAACGATTGTTAGGATAAATCCCAGATAACTTGCATTTCAAAGTGCGGTAAATATTTCCGATGAATTTTGACACACGAAACATAGCACGTTAATTGAATTCGTTATCCCCAGTATGCAGTGTTCATCTAAAATTCTAGTTAGTAGCTATTTTAAAAGATTCGTTGTTTAGTTTTTTTTTTTTTTTTTTTTTTTTTTCGTTTCCCTGTACTGTTCTGGGGCCGAGGCTCTCCCAACTCTTTCGCGGTTCGCTTATTTACGTCCTTAGCTTTACGCCTGTATTGGCCAATTCGAGGACGTACGGATATAGGTCCGATTTTTATTACCATCTGCACATTGCATAGCTCCATGCCAGCCAATACTGGCATGGAAGATGGGTCGGCCCATGAGCCCCGCACTCCGACAGGGGGTCATAGATGTGTTCCTTTTCATCACAAATCGTAATTTGTTGATGAAAATTCCCTTTGCATCCTGCCCCTATCGAACCCGGTACCTCCCGATCCAAACGCCAAAGCTTTAACCACTAAGCCATTTGGTCGGTTGTTTAGTTTTTTTATACCACAATTTAACAGTAGGAGGTTGGCGATTTAGTAAAATGAATTTCATTTTCCATTCCATTTCCAGCAGCAAACCAAAAACAACAGGTGCTCGTTCAAGTCGTTCAACCGAAAATATTGCTACAATGAGAGAAAGTGTTATGGGGAACCCACGATTATCGTTTTTACGACGTTCTCAACAATAGAACTTGTCCACAACAACTACAAGGCGAGGCTGGTTAGTGAATTGCAAACGTTTAGGCGATTTTTTTTTAAATATGAAGTTTTGGATTAATTTGCGTACCATCTTTCGAACTCTAATGAATTCTTCAAATCTTCACCCTCGAATTTGGCCTGGATTAGATATGCCTCTCTTCTAAAATCACTCAATTTTAGAGTAATACAAAACAGATTTCCAGATTTTTATCATCGGTTCCTTTTATAGCGCGACTAGGTAATATCTGTTTAAACCGGCTGAATTATGAAGTTCTAATAAATTTTACACCCTTAAATTTGAACTTGATTGGATTTACCTATTTTTTAACATTCTTGTTCAATCTCTCAAATTTAGCGTAATACTCAACGCATTTTCAGATTTATTCCATCTGTTTCCTTGAAAGCGAAATTAGGCAATGATACTATCTGTTCACTGACAGTAGCATTACCTAACTTCACTATCAAGGAAACCGATGAGAAAAACCTGGAAATGTGTTTCACTCTAAATTTGAGTGATTGAACAAACCTAAGGGTAGTTGTGATCCAAGCCAAATTCGGTTTGAGTGATAATATATTACGTATCGCCATTCAGAACAAACCTTACGATGATTTTGAAGGTTTTGTACCCAGGGGTCTGGGGCTCTATTGCACATGTTTACTACAGTTTAATTTTTTTTATTTTTACTGGAATCAATCCATAGTAAACGAATTTATATGAAAGAGTTATATGAAATTAGTGATAAACTCGAATTCGAGGGGATCAACGAATCAAGAAAGCACTGAGTATAAGTTTCCACGGCATGCATCCAGTCGGATTCAGAACCAACCTTACGATATTTTGGGGTGCGACCCCTAGTCTACTGATCCCGGTACAATTTTTTATCTAAACTTTCAATTAAGGGCCTCGGTACAAATTTGTTTAATTTTATTCACGGTAATGTGTTTAGGAAAGGGGTTATTTGAAGCTAGTGAGATGCTCGAATCCGAGAGTTCGTCCCTTGGATAAAGGATACCCTCCTAATAAATTTTCACTCCAGTCATTCAATTTGATTCAGCCGGTGAAGCGATCGACATAAAATATTGTCATGTGTAAGTTGCATGTTCAGAAACAACCTTAAAATATTTTAGAACGGGTTGGACTCCGGGGTCTAGGAGCCGCGGTACAAAATGTTTCTAAAATTTCAAGTTTTTTAAATTTTTTTCAAAGGAACGAGTTAAGGAAACGAGTTATTTGAAATAAGTAACATGCTCGAATCCAATGTATACGTCCCCAGGAAAGGGAGCCCTCATTATAAGTTTCAACACCATCCATCCAATCGGATTCAGTCGGTCGACCTAACCTCTTGCAATTGTTAATGTATAGTTTGAATGTTCAGAAAAACTCTTCGATAATTTTGAAGAGGTTTGGACTCAGGAGTTTAAGGTTTCTGGACAATTATTTTCTAAAATTCATTTTTTTACAAAAAATTTACTGGAATGAGTTAAGTTCAGTGGTTATATAGAATTAGTGACATGCTGGAATCCGTCCATCTAAGGGATCAAGGGGTTTGTCCTTATCAGTTTCCACATCATTCATATAATTGGATTAAAACCTCAGGAGGGGTTTGACTGAATTTTTTTCAAAAAAGTCGAACTTCTGTTTTTAAATTAATCACAGAAATTCCTCCAGGCTTGCCTCCACGTACTCGAATTAACGACGTACGAATGAAGATGGCGACCACACGCGTGGTCCTGTGTCAAGTAATCACAGCCACGAAGAAATTATATTTCATAACCATAAACATGTGAAATATCGTTCCCGCTTAATTTTTTTTTCAAATGCAGCCGTTAATTCAGGACGTAAAGCGTCCCTGAAAGTTTTCAACCATTTCAAACAACTTATTGATGAGGATCAGCTGTTATTTATGTATTAAAGTTTCTAAATTTTGTAGAGCCATCTGGAATTAAAAGTCGCCAAGCGACTAAAGCCTCCATTACGCCTTTCTTCCGCAATGACACTCAGTCAATTGTGTGAATTTGAAAAATCTATGGTTTTCACATGATCAACTGGATGTTGCTTGCTGTGAGTGTGAACGCCCAAAAATTTGTTAATTCATTACAGAATGTGTTATAATATTTCCATGCTCTTCTATAAGGAGGTATTTGCAATATAGGACAGACACCTAAAGAAACACCTTCCAAAAACTATCAAAATGTGGTTACTAT
This sequence comes from Nephrotoma guestfalica, assembly GCA_963691935.1. NCBI lineage: Eukaryota > Metazoa > Arthropoda > Insecta > Diptera > Tipulidae > Nephrotoma > Nephrotoma guestfalica. The sequence goes on along the minus strand of OY829914.1, from coordinate 31,028,256 downwards.
CGCGTACTGTCTTACGTAGATTACATAGCGACGTTGTCGCGTCCCTGACGTCGCCAATGTAGAAAGTAGACATAAAAAACTAAATTTGCTCATTATTTTTGTTTATTTTTATATGTTCAGACCGGCTATCTGAAAAGTTGAATTAGCGTGAAAGTTGAATTACTAAATCAGATACATTTTTCGTTAGTACATGAATCGTCTCATACGCTGATCTAAACTATTGGCTAACAGAATGCGGTTTTACATCAGTCGGATTAAAACGAGCCATTATAGTGAGGACATGGCCAACTCGGGCTAGATTAGAATGATCATAATGTGTTCAAATAAAAATAACGTTGAGCATCCAACTCGGTCTTATCCCTAATGTATCTGGTTTACATTTAATTAGCTCTACAATGCCTACAATTTTTTTAACATTTTATTAAACGAACATTTATTTGTATGTCTGAAATTAACGATCATACTGTGCGTCACATACCAATTTTGTTTATCTATATTTCCCACTAACTACCAGTTCATACCAGTATTTTATAGATGGCACAAAACCAATTTGCTAAATATTCAAAAATCTATAAAATATTTCTAAATTGTAGATTTGTAAAACTGAGCTAATGTTGCAGTTTAGAACTGAATATTGAACATGCTTGATTTATGAATATTAGAGACATCTATCAATGAGTAGTATGAACTAATCACTAATTTAGTTAGTAGGAAATTTAGACAAAAAATCTAATACTTTGTGCATGAAACCAATTTTCAACGATACTAATTTAATTTGAGTATTATAAATTGTCGAAGTCTTTATTATCGATGGTGAATAATTACAAATTTAGTAGTGACTATAAATCAAATGTACAAATTAACGACAATTCAGTTTGGTAAGTAATTTTGATTGATTGCATCTCCCCGATTTTTTTTTGTAAATTTCCGAAAAAATAATGACTAGTTCATACTACTCTTTAATAGATGTCGCAAAACACACTGTGTTTGCTATTTAATTATAATTGGCCAACTAAGTAAAGATTTATCAATTTTGACAATATGTTTACTCGGCTATTAATAAATCTGAAATAAGTTTGCAGTTTGTAAATATCTTGCATATTTTGGTTTAAACGTAATAGAGACATCTATACGTAATTATTATAAACTAATTAATAATCTCCATAAACATAAGTAAAAAATACGAGGATCATTCAATCCTACTGGCGGAATGACATTAGATTGTTGACGTTGTTTACAAGTAGCATACATTGTCTATGAGTAGTCTACATTGATTACGAGTAGATGACGTTATCAACGAATTGTGTACCAAATCACGTAAAGTTAGGTGTAAACGCCCACTTCTGCTACAGCGAAATTGAGAGATTACCTGCCAAATATCCAAAATTCAAAATAATTCTAATTTCTCCTACGCAACACTGGGGTAATTCTGCTAGTCCTTTAATAATTGCCAAGCCAAATTAAAAAATTATGAGCACTCTCGTAAATTTTTACATAACAAATTCTTCAAATACATTTAGAAATATTCAATTTTCTCAAGTCATTGAACCATGTATAGTAACATATTGCCATGACAGCTTTAAAATTCGTTTTAATGAAACGCTGTGCGTATAATTGTAACCCCAATAGTCGATGCACGTTTTCGCTGGCATTTCAAAAAATTATCCGTGTATTTTATAAGAAATCTGTTGCTATTTATTGTTATGTATTCATCTACCTCATTTTATATTTTTCAATTATATTTACATAAACCCATATACAAACTAATCGATTTCTTCCCCCAAGGAGCAGCGCACAGTTTCTTCGTTTCAATCCAACTACATTTTATCATTTTTTTTCTGTTCTACATGAAACCATGTTTTTTATACATATGTACGTCTACACACGTGAACATATCGACCGTAATCTTTATTATCATGATTCTACATGTCGTTTAAAGGCCAATTTTACCGTTGTATATTTGAACAGGAAGACTTTCTTTCAATTTCAATCAGCGTATCGTACATAGCAACAAAAAAAAGTCCATCATCAACAGCAGAGAGGTCTAATTTATCACGATCTATGTATAGTCGGAGCACAGTCTTGTGTAACATATTTCATCTCATAGTCAAAAAAGCACACACAGACAAAAAAAGCTTTGTAAGAGAAATTACCATCAATGGCGATATATACACAGCACATACAGAGTAATTTTCCGTCCTTTTTTATTTCTCGAGTAAATTGAATTAAATCACATCAAATAAATCAACCTCAATGTTATCTGAATCTGTTTATGTGCTATATTATCGCAACGTTTGTTGGTAGGATCAACAATCAGAACCGAAAAATTATTATACGAGACAGAAAAATACGAGATATTCTCGAGTAATAAAATAAAATAAAATAATTTTTTTTTATCTGTCGTTCCACTTCCGGTTGGTGCGGAGAGGGGTATGGTACTATATACGGTGGTGGCATATCATTATTCCCGTCAAAGTCATATTTTGTATCCAATTGCTATTTTATTTTTACTATGTTTGTACGGGAAGCGCTTCCCCGCACCCGGATGTTGTATTAACTAGCACAAATAACTAGCTAATGGCAAAGTCTATATATATTTATATAAAGCACAGCGTAGAGTTATCAAACAAAGCTTTGCCATTATCATTCATAATCATGATTGTCAGCGGCGTAATTTTTTATTTGGAATACAGGCAAATGAAAATTTATACTGCACTTTATGTGTTGTACGGCTTAGTCTCTAAGCTTTGTATTCGTTATATTTTAAATTAACTAAATAGGAAATCCTATAAATTTTTGGATTATGGTTGTGAAATAAATTATTATGGCTTGAGGTAGGCATTATGCCATAGCTTTTGTGATGTATTGTGTCACTCTTCTTGTGTGTGCGTGTGACAAATATTAATTGAAGTAAAACTCTGTCATGTGTTGATGGGTGTTAAGAGATATATCGTATTTATACGGGAAAGCTCGTTAAAAGCTTTTTATTTTATTTCTGTACAAGGAAATACATTTTTGGATTTTATTAAACATTATATGTTGCAAGAAACAGTATGACACCTGTTACGAAGGAGGAAATATACATTATTGGAAATTGATACGTTGTAGAGAATATCGTGAAGATTTTCAAGGTGAAACTTAATCAATCCATTCTGAATGCATCAAATTAAATTAAAAAATGTAGTATGAATTGCGACCATTGACGTTTTACTAGATTGCAATCGCTTCAATATCTTGAATTTATGTCAAGTTTTGTCGAGCGGTGAATTTCTACCACAATCAAAATTTGAATACAATTTTAGCTGCATTTTAGTGATGGCTTTATTGAATTTATAAACACGAGGGACACCAACGAATATTCAGTCAATCAACAAAAATTTTACACCTACAGCATCAGTGGTTCTAGTATCCGTTAACTACTCCGGCAAATCCTGAAAATATCTGTAACATTAGACCTCTCTGCCGGCTCAGAGTGTTTGTCTTTCTAATGGTGTTTAAAACTTCAGAAGGCCTCGATTTGTTAGCGGAAAATTTGTATGCAAGACCGGGTTTTTTTTTACAATGTTCCGTGACGTACCGTGGTAAACTATTTTGCTTCGCTTTAAATACTTCATGCAACTAGTTATTTCTTGCTCCTCGAAAAAGTGATAATTTTAACTCTTTTGGTTCTTGGTTTCTTTCCATCGGGCATGTCCTTCTTAGCTTATGCATAGAACATCTAAGTTTCCTTAGATTAGAGTTTCTCCAACTAGATCGTTTGTTAGCTCCTATCTTTCTAGCTGTGTTGAGATCAGCTCCATACGTGCATCAATTTCGGCAGTCAAATTAATTTCTGGCAGTGATTCTACACCGTCCCAGGAACCGGCCAAGTGTCTAGCAAACAGACCCCACAGCTTTCTTAAATCTTGGAGTGCCGAGCTTGATAAGTCGAGCATGATGACTCTGTGATTACTAGATCACTCACCTTTCTCGCACACACCACTCAACTATCGAGCCCAACAATGGTCCATTCTCTATTATTAGATCAATATTAGAGATCCCATTAGACGAGAAATTTCATTGAGTTTCCCGCTTGTCCATTATAAAGAGATCATTTCTGGACACGAAGTCCACTACTTTTCTTCTGTTTTCACTAGTTAGACGGCCAAGAACCGATAAAGAGCCTAGATCATTTCGATTTTGCAATTACTCCATCGTGAGGTTCTTGCATACATAGTATATCTATGTCGTGGTTGGAGATGCGCTCACATACTTCTGGTCCGACTATTTTGATGTCCTGCGTGTTGAGATTGGCGACACTTTAGATTTAGTATTCGATTTCAGACGTTCCACACCAATTTTGTATGCGCCACTGGTAGTGCGACCTACTTCTGATTCAGGTTCCATGAATCCCAGAAGTGAGCCTGCTTTAGCAAAAGCTACAGTTTTAAAATCACCCTGATACTATTGCGAGAGCAAGACAGATTAATAAAATGTTTACACTCCTTGTCCAGTTTGTAAGTGGTCACAGGATTTCGTAAAGAATTGAGCACAGATTTATTATCTGGGCGAAGATTAACACCTTCGAAATAGCAAGATTATCAACATCATTCGCACATGAGTGCTTCCAGCTCAGCTGGGAATACCGTGCAGGCCTAGACTCCCATGTGATCCTAGCTAATGTCATAGACAATATGTTTCAAAACTCGCACAAAATTCAGACACCCATTTATTGAAGTTTTGAGACATCCATGAGCCTCCTCTCGATAGATAAACCACCGAAAAAAAATTATCGAATGAGAATTCTGTTAACAATTTGCCATTAACCATAATGATTTCTGGCATAGACGAACTATAAAGATTAAAGATTTCTCTATGTCCTGCAATAATCTGCAAGCCGTACTTTGGATATGCTCGACATGCCATACCTTCTAAACTGTTAAGTTTCGAAGTAACGGAGTTTGATTTAACCACAGGCTACTAAATAATAGAAGCGTAAGATAGAATTGGTAGAACCAGCGATTTGTAGATGAGCTTTTAAAATGGCAGTGGCTTTTTTAAGTTTGCTTTCAAGGAAAGCTTGTTGTTTAAAATTACACCAAGATGTTTAACTGGGTCAGATCTGGCGATCGTCCCTCCAATACGAGAAGGAGCAGACAGATTACCAATATTACTACGGCTAATAAAAAATAACAGACCTGTGTTAGATGCAGTAACATACAAACATGAACTATACTGCTTATAGTAACATATAAGCATTGCTGCAGTTTAACCAATTATTCATCAGTAAACAATAACTCTAGTAACCAATACGTTTGACGTCGTTAAAGGCCCTCTCTAAATCCTGAAAAGTTATCATGGAGTATGCCGTATTTTCAAGGGATTTTTCGATAGGAGCAATAAGGGACTGGATAGCAGTTTACACAGATTTCCTCTTGCAATATGCATGTTGGGATTTCAATAGCCTATTTAGCTCAATCGAACTCCATGACGTGGGTTTCTATCGGTTTTTCTAAAATTTTCAATAAGACAGAGGCTAAACTGTGACCATTTTGCCGCCTTAGGTATAAGTATTACATTTACTTCTGCCCATTTACTAGAAATGTGATAGAGTTCTAGGCTAGAACAGCGATATCGAAACGCTCTAATGAACTTAAAAAATTATTAAAATGAAGCAGGAGGGTTTGTCTGAAGGCTCTCTACTCAAATTGCAAAGATCGGAGTGGGAATCACAGAAGAATTCAAAGAGGAAAGAGAGTACTGAGTGGTGGCTATCATTAATAGAGCCCACGAAGACGTATACATATCGTCCAGCAATTGGAGGAAAGCGGAGAAAAGTTTAGCTGCCACTTTCTTAAAAGTTATGTAAGAAGAAACTGGATACCCTTCGGCTTAACGTGTCAGACTGTAGCACTCTAATCGTCTCAAATTAACATTTTGTGCCGATCAACGGACATTGATGCTCTATAAAAAGGCTATGCTATGCGTACTAGACTAGAAGTATTCGCTAGAGAGGATACCTCCTGAAGACCTGGAGCGAGAAGTTGGATCCCAGCGGAACCCTGCAACCCTGAACTGAAAACCGCCAACTGGAGAATGGCCAAGTTGTAATAACCAAAGGCTGATTATAGATCAGCTGTTATCACAACAAATAGAGAGTTGCTCGCTGCGCTGGCGAAAACTATTGGTTTGATTAGCTATAGTTTCACCGCAGCCACAATCAAGATTTATAAGAAATATGAAGAATCTTAAGTGCGCTTATACTGGTAGAGGCCCCTGACATCCTGAACATCAAGGAAATGGGTGAAAATATAGAAACAAACACTCTCTACAGATAAGGAAATGTCCATTTCAATTGGAGTAATTTTTGGATCCCCAGTTAAAGAAGGTCTCTGATGCTATTGTGGTGGAGGTTGAAATAAAGGATCAAACCTAACGTTGAGGTCTCAGCAGATCCAGCAGATTATTCCATCACTCCAAAGCAGCTTCGCTTGCGCTCATGCTCAACCTAGAAGCAGAGGTGATAAATATTGTCCTAGGCCAAGAACGTTGAGTCAATGTTTATCGGGTACTTGGACTTGGAACTCTTAAGAATAAACCGCTAATAACAGCTTACCTGTCACATGATGAGGAAGATATCCACCTATGATTTTAGGAAGCTCACTATCAAAAGAGGCTCGAAATCACAAAATTAAAGTGATCCTGGAAAGTGATGCAAATCCACATCACACAATTTTGGGAAGCACTAATACGAATGTACGAGGTGAGTTACTCCGTGATTTTATTTTTCTACTAACCTATATAAAGGGTTTTCCAATAGGAATGAGACCAACATTTTTTTTTATTTGAAAAGTTACATTATGCCATTATGTATGGAAAATAACAGCATTCAAATGACCACCACGACTTATCCGTACGTACTGCATTCTGTCAGCCCAATTTATCGTCACTTTTTCACATAAATTTGGCTGTATTTCATCAATAGCACGTTCAATGTTGACTTTTAATTGCTCAATTGTTGTTGGATTATCAGCATTAACTTGTGACTTAACATATCCCCAATGAAAGAAATCACAATGTGATAAATCACACGACCTGGGAGGATAATTAACTGGACCAAACCTTGAGATAATTTCATCACCAAGTTTTGTTTTCAATAAATCGATTGATGAAACCACATATCCAGATTACTCTCGACAACAGCAGGGAAAAAATCATTCATTTTCAAGTTGTTCAAGAGCAAAATCAAAAAATAAACAACGTTTATGGTAGTCGAATGGCTTCAGTTCTTGAACCAGTTGAATTTTGTAAGGATGTAAACCCAAATATTATTTTAAAATCCTCCATGGTGCTGTTTGAGAAAGATTTAATTGTTGAGAACGACGTGGAATCGATAAATTTGGATTTTCTCTTACACTTGCTGCTACCAAATCAATCTCTTGTGTGCGTGCATTTCTTTGTCGTACTGGTACTCTTGTATCGAGTAAAGAAAATTCACTTTCAAATTTGTCTACAATACGACGAATAGTGAGTCGATTAACTTAATAATGTCGTCCATGAATTATTCTTAAATTTCTCTCAGTATTCGCAAATGAGCACTGATTTTGATAAACCAATTTAACAATTTCAAAACGTTGTAGAAGCGTGTACCTTTCAATGATTAAATAGTCGGTTAAAATATGTTCCGTGGCAATGGAAAGTAGCAGAAGTAATCATGATAGCAAAACCTGATAAACCACCTAACGATAAAAATCATAAAAGCCAATTTCATTGGTGCCAATTATGCCAAAACTCTTTGAAAAATTCTTACTAAAAAGACTTAAACCAATAATTGAGGACCAAAATCTAATTCCTCCACATCAATTTGGATTCAGAAATAAGCACTCCACAGTTGAACAGGTGCATAGAATCACCAAAATTATTGACAGAACGTTAGACCGTAAAAAAGTATGCTCCAGCATATTTCTAGACGTCGCCCAAGCATTCGGTAAGGTCTGGTACAGTGGATTGGAATTCAAGGTGCATAGAGCTGAGGCAATTCTATGCTATACTAAGATCTTATTTATCCAATAGACATTTTAGTGTGAAATATGAGGACGAATACTCCGAACTAAAGAAAATTTCTGCCGGTGTCCCGCAGGGGAATGTCTTAGGACCAATCCTGTATTTATTTTATACAAGCGATATTCCAACAACAGATGAAGGAGCCATAGCCATCTTTGCAGATGACACAGCAATCATGGCGATTGGAAGTTATGTCGAGCGATGCCATATGCAAACAAAGCTAAATATCTCGGCATGACCCGCGATACCAAGCTCAAGTGGAGAGAGCATGTCATAAAGAAAAAAGACGAACTTAATATTAAGTTCAGAAAAATGGATTGGCTCTTATAGAGGCTTTGCGCTTACAATACAAAACAAGCTGCTGCTATATATGCAAATACTGAAGCCAATATGGACCTACGGTATTCAACTCTGGGGATGTACTAAGCAAACAAACGACAAAATGATACAGACGTTTCAAAACAAGGTCCTCCGTAGCATCGTTAATGCTCCGTGGTACAGGGACTTATAGATGAAATACATCAAAAATGAAATAAAAAAGAATGCCACCAAACACGAAATAAGGCTCCAGGAACATGGAAACTCCTATATTCGCCAACTGATAGATAACCCTGTCGTTGAAAGAAGACTTCAAAGTGCGAGGCCACTTGACCTAGTAAACACACGAAAGTAAAATTAGTATTTTAAATACGTTTAATTAATTTTGGGACTAACCAATGGGTTTCACCCCAACAAATCAGAATTGTTTAAGAAATGTAAAATTTAAAAAATTTGAAAAATAAATTACTAGATGAGCACAGTCTCAGTTGTAATTAATAAAGGAAAAAAAATTAAATGGTACAACCTACTGAACACAAATGACACAAAAATATCAAAAAATAATACGCTGTGTTGCCATTATAACCATTTTAAATTGTATCATTCCTATTGGAAAACACGCTATATGCAATATTGGCTATACACCAATGTTTATAACTACAAATAGACAAGAAGTACTAGACACTTGTCTCAGATATCATCATGGATAGTTTAGTGAATTGGGTGGTGTTGGAATACCATTACTGATGGCAAAACCCATCAAAAAGCCTAGCTATAGAAATAGGATGAAAACCGACTGGGCTATTTTTAGAACTATTCTAAGTAATTCACTAGCAGTACCGGTTCCAAATCCCCGTAATTCAACACAGTAGTCTGATGTTCTAAGATGTCTGATGTTTAGGGCCACCTATCCGACGCTTTTAGTATGCCCATGTTATGTGTGTGTCCCCTTGGTAGACCTCTGAAAACACCTCGACCAGTGGTTCTCAAAAGGACTTCAAAACACCCATAAAAAATTTTCCAACGACGACCGGATGGTTTTTTATCGTTACTAGTGCAGAATTTATGAAGACTACTAGTGAAAACTCACATTCCAGGTAGCTCCGAGTCCGTGCCACCAAGGTCAAGGGACAACAGAGTCGTATGCATTGTATGCAAGGTTATATACAGGAAAAAAATTCTTCTGGGATAAAATTAGCTTAGAGCCTTATGCCCATTTCCTGGTTTTGTAAGTCTGCCCTGTCTTCCCCATACGTTAGACCAGGTCTAATGACCAAAATCTCTCAAGCATTACTTTCCGGGTTTTAAGAGCGCCGCACTTTTCATTTTTGTGTTATTAGTTTTTTTGTACAAATTTTTGTTTGTATTATATGTTTCTGTCGCACAAGTGGCGGAGAAAGAAATATTCATCTATGCAGAGGTCTGTAGTATACAAATAAGACAGTTTGATCCGTGCCAGATAATCAGCTACACTGTAAGAAACTAAGCTTTTTATATTGGGCCCCAACCTGACTGGTTATCAGCACGGTACGGTTAACACTGTAGCTCGGCTCAGTTTGCGCTGTGTTTTAACCTAACTTACCACAAATACCTCAGAAAGTTTGTTGTCTGGTGGTCACCGCGAGGAACTAACACGAACACTTGCGAAAACTGCAAGCAGACAGATTCACGCCAAGACCACCATTACCTACGAGTATTTAAACGGAAACGGTTTTCGTATAGCAACAACTAAAACCGAGCAAATCGAATAAGGGTTGCTTTATGGGAGTGCTTGGTCTAAAATAAAGAGCAAAATTAAACCATAAGTTTGTGTAGTCACAGATTAGTAAAATTGTTTAAATTGAAATTTCATTTTAACCATGAGTGGCATAGTTAATCTTAACTTTTGAAAGCTTTTACGGTATAAAAGTATAGAAACTAACTTAATTTTTATAAATAAAATTTTGAATATTTCAATGAGTGTCACATAAACAGGTATTTAATTTGAAGCAAAACAATTAATTTCAAAACACTTTACGTACCTAAACGAAAGTTAACCTGCATTTTGTATAAATGGTGCTCATACCATATCCCCATAATCAACATAAGCCGAGTTTCCCACAAATTTATATATGGATAAACGTTGTAGAGAATCGATAAAAACCGAAAATGTAATTTAATGGTGACATCAACAACAATAACAAAAGACTTGATAAAAAAAGCTCCAACTAAATTACCACCATACCAACAACAACAAAAAAAATCATTTTATATGGTTTTCACATCGAAATCTCTAAATCTAGAATTGAAATATTCCTCCAACTAACAACAACAAAAAAATTACTTTTGTCTTTGGTTTTGTCATTATTCTTGTGAAAGTTAAATTTAAATTAAGATAATGATAAGAACTTTTGTCTGTCGTGTCATTCGTTTTGTTTTCCAAATTTTCGGTTGATTACTTTTTACGGTTTATGTGTGTGTGTGTGTGTGTTTATATATACGAGCATCTCTATACAGGGATATAAGAAAATTGTAAAGTACCCAAAACACAAATATATTTCAATTTAAGCTTCTATCAACAGAATAATTAAAAAAAATCTTACTTGGTATATAAGACGACGATGTATACGAGTATAAATAACAAATCCAAGAAAAAGTTTTTGGGAGCTTTACGGATTTTACTTTTATGAACATGGTTCGATTTAATTTAGACAGCTTAAAAGACATTACATAATATAAACAATATACAAGTACAAATAAAATGTAACCACATACAATTTAATTTCGATCGAATTTGCATATCCTAGTTGTGTTGTTCATTTCCGTTTTTTTTTTTCCAAAATTTCCAGTACAAAGTTTTAATGAATAATTTTAATTTGTATTCAACATTTATCAGCAAAACAAATGGTGAGTGAATCAATTTACACTTTACTCGTATATTCATTTACATACTCGTACATCATTCAATTTTGTCCAAACAAAAAACTAAAAAAAGGTAAATTATCATGTTTGCTACCCAATATAATTTGCCTGATTCCCCGTAGTATTCCAAAATGTATACACAAAAAAGGATTCGAAAATAGATATCGACATTGATGTATTACGTACACGTTTAGAAAATTTTATCGTATAAATGGATGTTAATCGAATAGAGAGGATAATGATATGGTGATTATCGATGTTCGTATTTTGTGGGTGACAAATTTCAAATGATATTGGTTTTGCTGGGCGGGTACCAACTTAGTCATACAAAATTACTCGGGAAAATTTCGATATCCCTAAGAGCTTTTCATTAATTTTGATTAATAAATTGGATTTTTGACCAACTGTTCGATTTGATTTTGATAGCTTTACTAACGGTATTAGGTATGTGGTTTTAATTGGTTCCAACTCTAGTTTTGATGTAGATTCTCTTACCCTTGCTTCGGCTACCAGCACCAATGTTTCAATAAGAATGGACTTTGAATCTAAAATTTTATATTGGGACGTGTGATTAGCCTTTAATTGGCAATTTTTCACAGGGTACTGTAATATTCGTAATGTGAGAATATCAATCATACTATATTCAGTAATGCTTGGCGGTGACTTATTGATTGTTCATATACCGACCACCGTGGAAAGTCAATTTCAAAGATTGATTGAACAGGTAATGAGCAAATTCTTGTGATTGTCCCTTATAATTCATCATTTTGAGTATTTACTGGTCGCCTATTCTTGCTGAATTCGTTGCCAGTGTGATAGTCGGTTGAAAATTAGGTGAGACCACCAATCAAAAAATGAGCGGCGATTAAGTCTGCCATATCTCAAGCATCTCCTGACATCTGTGTACGCGGTTTTGATTTTAGGTAGGCCTCAACTTGTACGATAAATGTAAATATCTTCAACGGTCAATTTTGAATTGCCAATTATCCTTTAAGGCGGCGTATTTAGCTCTTTTTATTGCGGCTTCCCACAATGTGCGGCTTGCCAGTGTACCTTCGTCCGTACAAAACTTCAAAAGAATGTGGCCATCTACACGAAGTGGCCATCTACAGAAACTAAACCGTTATTGTCTAAAAATTAATTTTAATTTTTGATTGAACTATTGTTGAATTTTATGATTTGATAAAATATTCCCTGCTAATGCTACAGAAGCTTCATCAATTTCATTTATCGTAATTAGGCCAACAAAACGATTACGTTTAGGAAGTTTTACATGTTTTGCAAAACGAAGGCCAATTACACTGATACGAAGCAACTTAGAATAGTCGCAATATTTTTGATTCAAAAAATTATCTTGGATTGTGACATTCATTAAATGGCCTTTCAGAATTTCGATATTATACATCATCCGATACTGATTGTTTTGGCCATTCGATTGTTTTGGCCATTGGTCGCATTCATAAGTGAGAAAATTTGGGCCGTCCCACCAAACTTCCGATGATTTTAAGACAAGGCATTGTGCCCCGCGAAACTAGTTCTACAGGAGTAAACTCTGTAGGTACATGTAACTAGACATGTGGCAACATTTAGACCTGTAGCAAGCAGAAAACAATAAGGACATTTACGAAATTAGTAACCTGCTATATTGCAAGGTGTCTATAAAATCATCTCAATTGGTAATAGATGTACAATTTCAGTGTACAATTTGCCAACAGTTAGGACATACGAAGAACTTCTGCAATAAGCAAGCCAAATGTGTCAAAGGTGGTGCTGAACTAAATTTAGGGGCGATCTACTGCCCACCAAGACATAATATAATTACATTGAAGTCGAAGGCATTGACGATGTCATTTCCGATCACATACCGGTCTTAATGACTCTGAGTACATTAGTCGTTAAAAATAAAATAAAACTTAACCTAACTAATAAATTTACTGATTGTGAATTATTTAGAGAGAAACTAGACAATTTAATTGAGTTAAAAGTTAGTTTTAAAACAAAACAAGCACTTGAACTATAAGCTGGATATTTTATTAACTCTATGCGTGAAGCAGCTAACGAGGCTACACCCGTATTAGGTGATAAAGTTAGAAAAGTTGGAAAAGTTGAAAAAGTAGGAAAAGACGCGGGTGACCTAGAACCAGAAACGTTATTGACGAAAGAGAATTTAATCGGGTAAGTAACAAAGTATTTTGATTCATTAAAGAACATAAAGAAGCTTGTACTGAAAATTATTTGAAAGGACTGGGTCCCGTAGCTTACAAAAATAATTGCCTTTGGAAAGCTACTAAAAGATACAAGAGGAAGGAACATATAAGAAACATAAAAGGAGAATGGATGCGACTGCAGTCTATAGTCCCCATCAAACATCAAAAGTGTCAGCCCACTAGAAATTGCACAAGAAATTGCTGTGAATTTGAATCTGAAAAAGTCACTTGGGATTGACGCAATCTCTCCAGCGAGAGCAGTTACTATGTTAACATGCATAGCTTCCGACTTACATGTATGCCTAAGTGCTTCAAGGTTGCACAAATAATCATGATAAACAGGCAGAAAAACCAGCTGAGCAAATTGCATCAATGAAACGACTAAAACCAATTATCATTATACCTGACTTCCAGTTTGGATACAGGAATAAACATTCAACAATTGATCAAGGGAAGAAATATTGCCCTGCCGAATTTCTAGATGTATCACAGGCTTTCGATACAGTGTGGCATGAGGGTCTTATCTACAAGATAAGTAAATTAGTGTACAAAATTACTGCCAATTGCTCGAGTCGTGTCTCTCCAAACGAAAATTTAGAGTATCACATGAAGAAACATAATTCAACTTTTACCCAGCCATAGCAGGAGTGCCCCAGGGTAGCGTATTAGCGCCTTTCCTATATCTACTTTACACTTCCGGTATACCGACAACGGAAACTACCTTCGTCGGAACTTTTGCTGATGATACCGCCGTATTGGCAGCAAGCCAATCCAGGTAAACGACTTATCTACGAATCGATAACTAAACCAATTTGGACGAATGGGTGTCATGACATACTAAAAATAATACTGTCCACCCTCATTTTTGTACACTTGGCGCATAGAGTCCTCGCACCGTAAAATTCATTCACTACTCGACAAGTTTGGACCAGGCGCACCAGGATCTTTCGCCTTGGGATCTTACTGTATGATACCACTTGCAAAAATGAATTTGCTAACACTAACAATAATTCCCAACCGCAGGTTCATTGGCAATTATTTTAAGCAATGATATCCTTTAATATGAACATCAATACCTATTTCAAAATTTGGTTGTGGTTAGCTTTAAGGCTGTATGGTACTGAGAAAAACAAATTTATTGTTTAGTATCGATATTTAAATGGTTTGTTTCTTTAATAAGTTTGAGTACCATAATTTCATATAATTTGTTTACTAAACTTTATTTATGTAACAATTCAGAGCAGGATGACTATATAAAAATGCATATGGCGGTCTCATATCTCAAAATAAAAACCCGTCAAACCAGTTTTGGTTTTTGTTTAGGTGACGCGTTAAATTGTATGCTCTTCAAAAATCTTGAAAATATTAATTAAAATAATTAAAAAATTGTTAAAATATTATAAAATAGTTAGTGGATTGTGTGTAGTGCATCATTTGGTAATAAAAATTAGAAACTTTTAATAAAATGAAGTGTCTTGTGAAAAACTGCAAAATACGCCTAAAAATTACAGCAAGGAATTTCGTACCATCAGTAAGTGTTTATATAAAATAAAATGTAAATTATGTTAAGAAGAAAGTGATTGGGGGTAAAATTATTCTTAATTTAAGTTATAAATCAGTAGGCGTGGGTTTTTATCGTTTTGTAAACATACGTCATTACCAGTGCCGCATTCTTCTTATTTTAGTTTAATAAAACGTCGTTTATTTCATGTGCTACGTGCTTTGCTTTTCATAATTTATTTTTATTTTCGAATATGTACTGTAAATACAGGAAACATGGTTGGATGCTCCGAACATTCTAATTCTAAATTTGTTTCCCAAGACGTTTATCCAACTTCTATAAATGACGCTGACGATATTATTTTTGCTAATATTGAAGTTTTTGCTCATGTTGTGGAAGATCCGAACTATGCGTTGAACTTATTAAGTGATGTGGCAATAAAGTCGTTGCATTTAATTAAAAATGATAAACATTATGACTATACCATTCATTCCTGATGAAGAGCAGGATTATTGGTGGTAATTGATGAAGTACCTGAACTGATGGTATCCGGAAGTAATATAGATTACAAACCATTACAAATATCGCAAATAGTTCACCTCTTGGTGGTAGTGGTACCAGCAATCGTAGTGGTACTAGTTCTTCTTTTGTTAATAAAAGTATAAAACATTCTTATACATACAAAGAATTTAATAAAATAACGTTAAATCGAGTAATGTTCTTATGAGATGCTGATCTTTTTGCGAGTTCAAGAATCGAATTACAAAAACAAAAAATACGATTTTTAAGGACTAAATACAACAAACTTGAAAAAATGGGAAACTACGACAAACAAATATGAGACAAAGAAGAAAAATTATTAATTTGAACCACCTGATAGACAAACTAGAAGAGAAAAATTTAATTAGTTCTTGCCAGAAGGATAAAATTTTAAACCATTGCCTATGAATATGTTCGAAACCAATTTCAAAATTGCTTACCTCACTGTTGTACACTTGCTAACTGGTATAAAGTAGTAAATGAGAGTTGCTGGTCCAATCAAAAAAAGAAACAGATGGGATCGTTATTGTATGCTTGGATGCTTGGATCATCCAAAATGTGAGTACGACTTTCACACTAAAAAAATATCTGGATACGTCGAGTTTGAAAGTAGCGACCCAAATGATAATACTTCAGCTACCCAAATAATTGTTTTTATGTTTGTCAGTTGTACTGCTCGTTGGAAAATTCCTCTTGGATATTTCCCTATTAGTAGCTTAACATCTGAGTAACTTTTGATGGATTATCAAAAAATTTTACTGTAACTCGAGAACTAGGTTGTAACGGTTATTTTTGTAATATAAATCTCGCTTTCAAATTGGCTGGTATACCTCAAAAATTTTTAATTTTTTTATCCAAGATTCAATTGGATGAAGGTTTCCATCTCGCGAATAAATTACGAAAGGTCCATATATTTTTTAATTGCCAAAAATATGAAAGTTAGTTTCTCAGTTCAGACATTAAATAATTCCGTAGCAAATGCATTAGAATTTCGTGATACTGTTTTAAAATTGCCTCAATTTGAAGGGTGTAGTGGAACAATAAAATTTATTAGAGTCTTCAATAATTCCTTTGATAGTAAGAGCTATAGGCTCGTATTAAAATCTCTATCTCTCTATTTCATTAATATCAAATTAGTGGTTAGTTACTTCAGTTTTTCATCAAACGACGATGTGTAAACACTTGTGCTCAACAATAGAGAAAAATAGTGTACATTTAATATATATTTAATTATATTATATATTATTTAATTAAATAAATTATTTTTTTTATATTTTATTCACAAAAACTAATAAAATTGACCAAAAATATAATTAATAAGTTAATATTTTTGGTGTCAATAGCTGTAACTGAATTTAATGTAATTTCAACTATTGACTATGGGCTGTCAATAAATGTAACCTCTATGTCATAATTATTGACACAGTAGTGTCAATAACTACACCACTACTGGAACAGTTATTGTCGGTCGTTGGTTAAATTTGTATTAGTTTTTATTTATTTATCTATTGGTTTTAAAATCTTATTTAACTAAATTTTGTAATTCAGGTTGCTACAATGCCGAAAAAGTGGGGCACATATAGTGAGGCAACACTTCAACAAGCACTTACAGAAATTAAAAATAAACAAATATCAAAAAGCCTTGCTTCTTATTAATTTACCGTTTGGACGAACATTTTAAAAAGGTTGAACCTGGCCCCTCAACTATTTTAACAAGAAGCGAGGAAACCGCTATCGCAGAATGGCTTGTCATAGGCCAAAAAAACGGATTCCCTAAGCGTAAGGAAGACGTTTTAGATGCTGTAAAGGAGTTTGTTGAGGCCGATAAGAGACCTACTCACTTCAAAATCATATTCCAGGTAGAGGGTGGTCTAAACGGTTTCTGGAACGTAGCTCTAATATTAAAATAAGAGTCCCTGACCCTGTCACATCGGCCAGCACTAAAGTTAGTGCTAGTGATATTAAAAAGAGGTTTAAGTCAATATCACAATATTCACAAGAAACTAATAATTTTAGTATCATGAAATGTCCAGACCGTATCTACAATTGGGATGAAACTTATTTCCTCCTATGCCCCAAAAAGCGATCAGAGTTAGCCGCTAAAGGTGCACGAAATATTTATGAAATTAGGAGGGGGCTGCCAAGTCTAACCTAACGGTTACGTGTACATTTACCGCTAGTGGTGAAACCATTCCACCAATGGTAATTTACCCATAAAGAGTACCAGATGAAATCCGCAAATTATTACCTCAAGCTTGGGCTTTGGGAATTTCTGAAAATGGCTGGATGACCAAGGAAATTGTTTACGAGTACAATTTGAAGCATTTTTATCCGTTCCTTGTCAAAAAGAAAATAATCTTTTCGGCAGTATTTTTGTTGACGGCCATAGGACACATATGACTTTAAAAGTTACCGAATCTTGCGTGCGTTTAGGAATTATCATTATAGATTTATAATCAAATGCCACGCGGATCCTACAACCCTACGACTACGCTGCGTTTAAACCGCTAAAAAGTTTTTGGGCCAAAAATGTTTGACAATGGCGAAAGGAAAAAAGCGTTGTAGGTAGTATTACACGGCAGATCAAACAAAATGGTTTTAAAGCATGCGGTCTCTTTCCATGGAGTTACTCTCCAATAGATTCATCAAAGTGCCTTGGTAAATCATCTGAAATCGTCCTCCCAAGTTCACCGCCACCATTACAGACAGAAACTGGTTCTATAAATTTAAAACAATTTTTCTGAAATTGTTGATAATTTCAAAATACAGATGTTTTAGTACATTTTAAAACATCTTCATGCAGAAAAGCGTGATGACAATTTTAAACTTTTATTCAAAATATTTATGACGGTTAAACATGTAAAGCGAAGTTGTCCAATTGAGCTATTTCACGAAGATGAATATCTAACGAATGAGGACAGCGAACATATTATTATAAGTGAGATACACGATTTTATATATATTGAGGGGGAAAACTATATTTCCGGTCCACTAGACGACCTGGTCGGAAAAGAATTTGTGGTAGCGAATACTGATGAGGAGCTTCTGGTTTGCAATATACAAACGGGCGAGGCTATTATGCAGCCACTTCACAACCTTCACCATGATGAACTCCAACTAAATATATTCCATTAGAGGATCCATTAGCCGTACTGGACGGAAAAAAATTATTAATAACGAACACCGTTGAAGAGATTGGCATTATCAATACACAAGTGCATACACATCGCGTTCTGGATAATAACACGCCATTTAAATTCTTTCCATTAAGCGTTTCTGTAAACGATATAACTAACACGGCTGAAAACATTGAGGTTGCTAGCACTAAAATTCAGCAGCTGGATATTATGCAGGAGAATAGTAATCAAATCAATCGAAAACTTTTTGGATTGGCCTGAAACACCTGCAAAAATAAAAACCCAAGCTGCAAAACGAAACAAGCCATTCGTTCTAATATCGCCTCTGTATATGTAAGCTGAGAGGGAAAAGAAAATGGAAAAACAAGAAAAGTTATTTGAAAAGGAACAAAAGTAAAAAATGAAAATTAAGAAAGAGCAGTTAGAATTAAAAGCCTTAACCAAACAACAGAATTTGTTGAGAAAAATCACAAGATGATGAAACCTAAATCAAAATGCCATGGGCTTTCGAAGAATCATAACATTAGCAAAATTACTAGTAATAATGGTAATATTTCTAATTATATTTATAGCTTAGTTTATTGATAAATTTCAAATTTATCTTTGTCAACAGAAGAAGTTCCAAATCAAGTTCCCAACGAAACTAGCTCTGAAAATGGAGAGGACAATTGTGAAACCGAGAGCAACTCACTTCTTCTTCACATCGGAAGCAATAAACTTGCAAAAGGCTCAATGTGCTATTACTGCCCATTTTCGTTTTCGAAAATGCAAACCGTTGAAAAAACACAAATCCCAGACAATGTGGAAATTAAATGTCCATCGTGCGTGAGGGAGCACCACGTGAAATGGCCACTGTTACCCGCATTTTTATTTGCAAATTGCAATTTGTAAAGCAAAACCTAATATTGTGATAGCTAATGACATTTTGTGTCGAGAATTCAAATATCTATGTAATAAAACCTATTGTGACAACTAATAGTCATTTTATGTTAAATTACTTTTATTTTTTTATTTTAGATAAAAAAATTTGCAAATATTCCGAAGCAGTATTAAAACGGGAATTGGCTATTGCGGACTTCAAAACATAACGCAACTACAATCTAGTTCAAAATTGTTTAAAAAAATTTGTTATAACGATCTTCACAACCTAATAAGTGTAAATATTTTCAATGATGAAGATCAATATAGTCGTTCGTTAATTTCAGTCATTCGTTAAAGAACACGTTAATGTGTTAATAGTTAGCTCATTCTATCATAGAAAAATATTATGACATCCGGTTGAATTATTTAAATGAATTATTTAATTTTAACTTCCTAACTTCATTGCATTCGGAAATCTATTTCTATGGTTATAATAAATTAATAACCACTTATCTTGGACACACTTTTTATTTCGTAATAGGCCATCTAGTGACAGTAAAATTTCCAAAAATAATCGTCATTGCGGCGTAGAATTAAATAAAGCTCTCGTTTGATGTAATTTGTTGCCTTAAGGCTGTATGGTGCTCAAATTGTCAAAAATGATGTTTCGTAAAAATCACTCTTTGACCATAAAATATTATCAGTTAATCAAATTTTTTCTTTAGCATGAACTTAGCCATATAATCGAGGGATTAATACCTGATTATTCAAATAAAATGCTTACTTTGTCTATGGTTAGGTTCCAAAGTTTATCGTTTTTTTAAACGCACAAATCAATTTTTTTTCAATATGTTCCCTCTAAACAGCGAACAATTTTTGCATTAAAGTGTTAAGAAACATAAAATCGAGGGAATAATACATGGTTATGAAGGTTAGTCTTGAAGTGACGTAGAAATGTAAAGTTTAGTTTAAAAATATTGAAAGTTTCGCCGAAAAATTATGTCCACGAAAATTTATTGTCACTAGAAACCAAATTGCGGAATAAAAAGTGTGTTCACGATAAGTAGATATTAATTTATCATAATACACTAATAAAAAATAATTAATCTTACACATATAAACAATATAAATAAAATTTAGTAAACAAATTATACGAAATTACGGTACTCAAACTTATTAAAGAAACAAACCAGTGCATTCATTTAGGGGCATTTAAATATCGATACTAAGCACGAAATTTGTTTTTTATCAGTACCATACAACCTTAAGGAGTTCAACTCAAATGATTGTAATAATCTAGTTGAACAAGGCAATATCATGGGATTTGAGCAAAAATTTCGATATATTCAATTTCAATGTCGTGCCTGCGATATCATTTAAGACGATTATTTTAAACGAATTTAATAAAGTATGCGACGTTGTATCAAACACAAGCGCGTTAAATACCAAAAAAAAAGTTTAAATTATTTTTTACAGCCGATTATATTACGTCAAATTGTATTATTTTTATAATTAAAATTATATTTCATATATTCAAATTATTAATCCGCTTAATATCGAACAAAATAGAAGTTTGAAGCAAATTTAATTGGATGCACGAGAAATTACTGTGAGGATTAGCGCGTTTTCGGCATTTAAGTGGATTATAACGGGAGAAAAAACAAATAACATGTGGGGTGCATCAAATACGACCCTTTATCCTTTTGTTATATTTAGTCTGGCAGTTCAAAATCCTTTTTATATACATCAACCGATAATGTTATGGTGTGTTTGTTGCTGCTGCTGCTGCTGCTGCTATCCCAAATAGATTTACGTTACTTTTATTATCATTGTACGATTTTATTTTAAATTGAAAGATTTATTTATCCAATTTATTTCTTCGATTAAATTATTTTTATTTAGACTCTACAATTTATCGTTAAAAACACGAGAGCAAACTAACTAAAAATATCGTATATGTACGAGTATATATAAGATAAAACTAACTAATATTGAAATGTAGTAATAGTTGGTTGAATTTTTTTTTGTTTACATTTATAGGACGACAGTAAATCCTTTTTTATTTTGCGTCCTCGGAAATTGCCGTTTTGTATATTTAGTTTTATATCCTTGTTTGATATGCTTTAATGTTGCACGATTTTTCGTCTTTTTGTAGAATACGGGGGTTGACTGTTATTCTAACTAAATTGAAAAATAACAAGATAGAAATTGGATAAAAATGTGTTCGGGTGAGGAATGAATGCTCTGGATAACCATAACATATAGCTGGGATGAGTAAAGGATTTTAAATTAATTTGATTGTGGGATAAGGTTTTGTTTTGTTGGTAGACAGTTACTTGCTTGCAAAATACTAAATCGAATTCGTTGATCAAAAATTTAACTATTTCTGTTTATAATTGGAATAATATAACAATATCTTTATATTTGGATCAATGGACGATATGGACGATGTAATTTAAATAAACTTTCTATTTGTTGGACTAATTGGTATACATGTAGTTTATATAAAATGTGAAATACTAATTTTAAAAATTAATCGTTAAGTTATCGCAATACTTGTAGGTTTCATAAAATACTGAGAACAAAACTATACACATAAAAAAATATTGGAGAAGCTAAGCTCGAAAGAGAGAGAGAGAGGGAGAGCTCTAAGCTCGAGAGCTCTAAGCAGAGCTCCTGTTATCAGCTTGTTCAGCTGTTCCTCCTATTATCTAAAAAACTTGGAAGTCTTACCATAATCGCTCAATTCGTTTGTTTTATTTCTTCAAAGCGATCGCAAAATTCGCTGTACAACCACTTATACAAATTTTTTCAGTTCCAGTTACCCTGTAAATGTTAAAATTAATAAAAATGCATGCATCTCGAATTCTGGACCACTACACTCGACTATATCCTTATATAAAGGGTGTTTTTTAAGCCCAATGGAATTTGAAATTGTAAAAAATTTATTCGAAAGATACATGGCATTAATATTTGAAAATGATTTTGGGCAATTCTTGACGAAACGCATTCTGGACGTCCAATTTTGGGCCACTTTTTCGAGCACTGCTGCAAAATTGTCCATGTAGGGGACGGACAGACCCCAATTCCTGCGAACGATGACGAATCGATAAATTTGGATCTTCTTCCACACTTACAGCGGCGATATTCTTTTTAGTACGTCCATTTCTTCGACGTGTTAATGTTATTGCATGCTCTGGAGAGTATGTGGTACGAAATCTATCCACAGGACGATTATGTGCGCCATAAAAATCACAAAGTCGTCTATAAGTTGCGCGAATCGACGACTGATTTTCAAAGTAAATTTTAATAATTTCATAGCGTTGTTCAAGCGTGAGTCTATTCGTGATGATTTGCTGGAGTATGCTGAGATCTGCCAGAGTATATTTTTCATAAAAATTTAATTTTTTGATTTATTTTTTACATAATTTCAAGTTCCATCAGGCTTAAAAAACACCCATTATAAAAGTCAAATTATGTCTGTCTGTAAGTGAATTATATCAAAAAAAAAAAACAAATTCGTTGCATGCAATAAACGTTGCACAATCAATAGGTGTTTGCAACAAGACTGTATTTCTAAGACGGAAAGTCATTTTACAAAATTCAAATAGTCCGAGAGGTCGCTGTTTTTGAAATGTCATTCGGTTCAATAAGAATTTGGTAGTATATGCCTGGACAAGGTCTATCGTTGTGAATATAGTGCAGCCCTTGAGTTGTTGTGTAAAGGCTTGGAGATGAGTAATCGAATACCTGCCTGGAATCGTGATTTTATTTAGTGCTCGAAAGTCTCCACATGGTCTCTACTCTCCAATCTTGTGAGTCACGTTATGTTTTGTACTAAGAGCCTCCGTCTCTGCATATCATCAGCAACCTAGTTTTCGTTAAAAATCCGCACCAATGATAGGCATCGACACGTCAGCAACGATGAAGTCCCAGGAGAATTCACCACGCAGTCGTACGCGTTTACCGAAGAATCGTTCGCTGCAAACAACCTGAATGATAGATCGACCCTTGGATTAAAAAATGGGCCTGAACAAAAATTTCGTAGATTAAAAGGCGGTCAGTTTTAGTTACGTCATTGCACACCGCCAAATGTGAATGACTATTTATTTTTTGGAACATTGTTACCGGCTAAGTTATTTGATACAAATTTGCAATTTGGTTTACATTTAACTATTTGTGAACTTATTTCTTGAACTATTTCCGACTGAAGGTTCAACATAAAATGGATTGAAGGAATTTCGACAATTTGGCGAGTTTTTTCGTGAATTGTTAGTTTTAGAATTTTGATTAAAGATTTCCGCAATCTCCAAAAACGAGGTTTTTTGAATTCCGAAAGGTTTTTATCCAACGAAAGAGTTGAATTTGGATTAGTAGAGCAGGAGGCAGAAGTCTCGATAGAATTTATTTGTGCATGAGTCATAGTCTCATGCACATTGTCAGCCCATTCTGCCAGGACTGATAGAGAGAGAGGTCGTTTTCAAATGGTGTGACCACCAACTGACAGGTGCAACTTCTTCATCCAAAATTGATGAACTGTTACGTCGTTTCGATTGTTACCAGCATTCAACTTCATGACGCTCAATAGTTGGGATATCAAGCCATGCATGAGACTGATAAGTTTCGTTTTCTCTGATTCGCCGAGGACTCGGATCACCTCAGCTTTATACGTAGTATACGGTGTATTACCCCTTGAGTTACTAATGAGATACGCCAAGGTGTCGTGGAGTCGTGCGTCCAGCGCTCCCACCTATTTCAAACCACACATTAGGGTTTTGTGAGTGAAGTGGCTGTGGAGACTTAAAAGCCAATCAAGAAATCATTCCAGCACTGGCAGGTAAATTAGTATTTGCTCGCGATGTCTCTGGTGTATAAAATGAATTTACATTTACCCGTGAGACAGCTTCGGCAACAGCATCATTGATGAGTCCAACCAGTTGAGTGGCTGTTATCGATACATTGAACTCCTCCGTTGAAACACTGCCTGATGCTGATGTCAAATCTGCCACAGTCGTCGGTAAAAGAGTAGTTGGTGGATCATTCTCACCTTGTACAACGCGCCGAAACAAAAGATGCAAAAATGAGTGCTATGTGTCCTAATTTGTTCTTGCTCGGGGTCACCAGTTTTGGTTGAGTTAATTTTTTATTATTAAATATTCACAAATTTATTATAAACTATAATAATTATTTTATCTCACACACATCAGCAATTAAGATTTTTAGTATTCATATTTTTAACTGACTCTCTTTTCTCTGGCTTGTTATGATCGAAAATTTACATAGAGTTGGTTTACTGTGGGCAGTAGTCAGACTTTTTAATTTAAAATTCGCGCGGAAAACCATTTGTCGAAATATTTGCTTTTCTATGTTGGTATGACTGTCAGTGACATCTGTGCCAAATGTCACATCAAAATAATCATTAGTGTTTAGTATACGCGCTTGTCTTTCTGAAGTACAAAAAGTGCATTCGGCGATTTTTACAATGAGTGAAATTATTCAACAAAGAAGTTCCAATTAAATTTTGTGTGCGGAATCAATTTTGTGGTGCCGAAACGTTCAGAATGTTGCAAAAGGCCTTCGGTGATAATTGTTTGTCGCCATCAACATCAACTGATGATCAACACGTTAATAAACTCAAGGAGTTGGTGCTCGAGAATCGACGATTAACAGTCAGAGACCTTACTGGCATCGTTGAAATATCGGAAGGATCAGTGGAAACCATTTTGAAAGATCATTTGGTCCTAAGAAAAGTGAAAGCACGATTGGTTCCAAAATCACTCAATTTTTTGGAAAAACAGCGTCACATTGACGTCTGTGAAACAATGCTTTCCGACTACCAGGATGTCATGAAACGTATTATAACTGACGATGAGTCTTGGATCTATGCTTACGACCCGGAAACAGACGATCAATCGGCCGAATATCGTGCCAAAGGTGAGCCGAAGCCGAAAAAACCACGTCTAAGTAAGTCAAAAATCAAGGTGATGTTGCACTCAGAATTCCTTCCGACCGGCCAAACTGTCAACAAGGAATACTGTTTGAGTGTTATGCGTCGTTTGCGCGAAGCTATTCGTAAAAAGAGGACGGAATTATGGGTCGACAACTCTTGGTTTTTGCACGACGATAATGCACCTTCTCATACTGCATTGGTTTTACGTGATTTTAGCGCCAAAAATTCCACCCATATCGTTCCGCAACCACCGTATTCGCCTGATTTAGCTCCGTGTGACTTCTGGCTGTTCAGCAAATTCAAACGACCGCTCTGAGGAAACCGTTTTGAGTGAATTGAAGACATTAAACGTGGTTCGCTACGCGCATTGGAGGTTATTCCGGAAATTGACTTTAACAGCTGTTTCGAGGATTGGAAAAACGTTGGCACAAGTGTATTGAGGCCGGGGGGGATTACTTTGAGGGGGACGAAATAGATTTGGAGAAATAAATAAAAAATTTTAAAATTATGACCAAAGTGTTATTATTTTTTGCCCACAGTATTATACCCAACTAACCATTCAGATGGTAGTCAATTTAGTTAATTTAAATGAGGAATTTATGACACAAGATGTGAAAATGCCACAGCATCATAAAGAAAAGTATACGAATTTTTCTTCAAAGCTAAAAGGCGATTTATGTATCTATCTCCAAGAACATTTAAATATGGTTTTGTTGATTCAGTCAATTCAAGGAAACCATTATGCTGAACGCGAGTCACAAAAATATAATTTTCAGAGAATCAATTAGCAGCAAAATAATTCACATTAAAAAAATATTTATGTATAACTGTTAAATTACAGAAAATATGGGGTATGGTCAGAGAATGACCTTCCAAAAATTGCAAAATTATCTTCCAACAAAAAATAAAATCTGTCACTTTTCTGATAACTTAATGTAACTAAAAGCTCTACTATATGGTGACCAATGTAAACTGAAAAAACTAAAACTATTTTTCCAAAATAGTTGTTTAAACCATTCCCAACTAGCGAATAGATACCGCGGATATACAGACTGTTTCCATAAACAATGAAAACTGCAATATTGTTAATCAACTAAAATATTATTTTTACCAAACAAACAAATTTTTAAAATTTAAAATTCTAAAATAACTGTATACACTGTACAAACAAACAAACAATATTATATCCACGGGCAATTACTCAAAACTAAACAATTTTCCCAATTTTCATAACAACCGCTCCTCAAATTGTATAAACCATAATTCATTGCACTTAACACAATCAACAGAAAAAAATGCCAGATAAAAAATTCGTTATCACAAACACCGTACATGTTTATAAAAAAAAAGCGCTGCGATAGTACACAGCATAAAATATTTATTACAGTAGCGAGCTTTTTACAATAAATTTCAGTGTACGAGTTGGATAAATAGTCATACACAACACCACATTATGTAGTTTGTACCAATTTTATTTTTATATATACAATTCGTAGATATAAATGAAGCTTTTTTTTTGCATGTAGAGCTTTTTTATCGTATCACCCGAAAACAAAACTAACTAGCAAAACATAAAAATTATGTAGATAAAATTTCATAAAATGATGTTAGCACTGCGTTTCATTGGGTTTATGGGTGAAGCAAAAAAAGCTGCATATACAACTATTAAATCAACATCATGGTCTGTTTATATGTACCCAAAGCTATACATGATAAGTAAAAACCATAAATTTATGTTGTACTTGCATATCATATAGATTATAAAATGTATTTAGTAACATATATATGGATTGCATGCAACTTACCTAGACAAATTGTATCAAGTACCAGGGGTAACACTAGTATCGAGGCCAATAGATGTTTTATCGCCATCGCCTTTCGTACACTAAACACGTAGCTACGCAATTTAACCATTTTCACGTAACTATTTTCACTCATAACGCGCGCACGATTTATGTAAACGAATAATAATTTATAAGGAATAAAAACACTTAGATCTTAATCTAAATTTAAACTATAATATTATAAGCACACATTTATATATTTTATTAGTATTTATTATTATACGAAAATTAATTTATAGAAAATAATTAAAATAAATTAAAAAATTACAAAAAACAAACAACAACAAATTTCACATAAATTATAGATAAACAAAATTGTTAAAGAGCTTTTTACGCGTTCAATAGAATTTTAAATTTATGCGTGGAATGGAAACACTTAATGGTGTGCGGGAAATTTTTTTTTTTTTTATACTCGAAATTTGATTTTATAAATTTATCGTAACCGATAATTTTTGTATATCCATTCGTACAGTAAAACGCTTTTCACTTTTCATTTTTGATTATAAAATTTTTGATGATTTGGTTGCGTGGGTTGCGCGTTTCTTGTTTCGCTCTGAAAATAAACAAAAGTTAAAATTAATTTTAATTTGATATCGCTAAATTAACTAAATAATTTTAGGAAAGGACTAAATTATTTCTAAATTCGATATTTAATAGTTTTTATGTACCGAGTAACTTAGTCATTCATTTTAAAATGACACATTACTGGTTATGTGATGTTGCCTCATGTGGATACTTCCAGTCTCATGTCTCCATTTACACAAGTCAAAAAAGCTTTCACTGTTTAATATATTTAGTATGTCCAATATGTGTCAAATGTCTACCATGTGTAATATGCCTTGTTGAACCGTATTTTCTACACCGGTGTGAAGTATTTAACATTTATCAAAAGTGTAGCTACACAAATTAACAAATAATAAAAGTGTAGTTACACAATAAGATAAAAAGTGTAGTTATACACACAAAAAATATGGCAGGGTTGAATTTTTAATTTTTCTTATTAAAAACCGATTTTTACAAGAAAATGAAAAACGAATATACAAATAAAACTAAAAATAATTAGTTTTTATTCATTGAACATTATAGAACTATACACCCTGTCACGTATATATTTGATGGCCGTTTACACGTGATGCTAGAGATGTCTACGCAAATCTGGTTATACCGGCATTTTGGGGATACTTTTGATAATTTTTAGTGATATGCGGCATATCAGTGCGACCCTGGGGAATTTTATTTTCATGTAAATTCGATATAAAATTCCCGGAGGGTCGCATCGATATTAAATGGTGGATCTGTAACATGTGTTCCATTTACACATCGCGTATTATACTGCATCAACTTTTGTGACACGATGTACTATTCACAGTAACGATCGTTGTTTTTTTCTGTAAAAGTTGTTCGGCCAGAATGCAGCTAGTAAAAAAATTGTCCGTGATAATAGTTCGGCCTTTGTTCAAGAATGGTGTCGATATTCGATGAACTAGATTTAGTGAATAATCAACAGAACGAGGCTCATTTGGTTATTTCCCCACGTATACTTCGACATTCAAAGGGTAGGAATTTTTGGCATCGCATATTCAGAATATGTGTATACAATATTTCCCTAGCTGCTCGTCTATTGTTAAGTTGACTGATGGCTTACAAGGGGGTCAAACATTCGCTACAAATATGTTCGACACAACAAGGAATGCCGCTAGTTTATCAGTTTTTAATCACTCTGGTCTGGTTTGGATGTATGTGAAGTTGGCCCGAAAAACCAGCCCGAAAAACACCTTTTCTATTTTGGTGCGTTTCTTTGCTAATTTCAATACCATCCCGAAAAATATCGCAATTGTATGGAAAACGCATACTCGTATCTCATCCCGAAATAATTTTTTCATCTATGTATCTACGAAATTTGTATTAATTAATATGAGAAAGCTAAAATTATCCCGAAAAGTTACTAAATTAATAATGAGATATTATACAGATAATAATTGTAATATTTAAAATAATTTCCATTAATGATCAATATTAGAGCCTTATCTTTATCCATGTGTTACTGTGGTTGTATTGAACTTTTCCATTTTATATGAAAAGTCAGTTAAATTAAAAATTTAATTGCTGGAATCCAGGAGATATCCCCCCCGAGATTATTTGCTCAAAAGTTAGGACCATCCATCTCAGATATAACGCCATTAGCTCGAGTCTGAACGATGGATATAAAGGCCTGAAATAAAGCAAAATCTCAACAGAGGTTTCAAGTCTAAAATGGGTTAAATTTACAATTTGGAAAAGTCGGTTAAATTAAAAATTTAATTGCTGGAATCCAGGAGATATCCCCCTCGAGATTATTTGCTCAAAAGTTAGGACCATCCATCTCAGATATAACGCCAATAGCTCGAGTCTGAACGATGGATATAAAGGCCTGAAATAAAGCAAAATCTCAACAGAGGTTTCAAGTCTAAAATGGGTTAAATTTACAATTTGGAAAAGTCGGTTAAATTAAAAATTTAATTGCTGGAATCCAGGAGAAATCCCCCTCGAGATTATTTGCTCAAAAGTTAGGACCATCCATCTCAGATATAACGTCAATAGCTCGAGTCTGAACGATGTATATAAAAGCCTGATCTAAAGCAAAATTTCAGCATAGGTTTCAAGTCTAAAATGGGTTAAATTTACAATTTGGAAAAGTCGGTTAAATTAAAAATTTAATTGCTGGAATCCAGGAGATATCCCCCTCGAGATTATTTGCTCAAAAGTTAGGACCATCCATCTCAGATATAACGCCAATAGCTCGAGTCTGAACGATGGATATAAAGGCCTGATCTAAAGCAAAATCTCAGCATAGGTTTCATATATCCGAGGTGGTACAGCAGCAGATATGCTGCAAAAATCACACTCTTCAGAGGCTAGCCCAATTGGTTCTGGGGTGGCCCAATGATTGTTTAACCTATTTGGATGAAGTTTCAAATTATCACGATCATCAAGATCGTCAAGAACTACATTCACATTGAAGACAGTAATGCTCTAGTATCGGATCATTCCCCGGTTATCATGACAGTCAGCGAAATGGTAATTCAAAGGGAGAGTGCCCCCAGATTAACAAATTCAAAAACAATCTGGGATCTCTTTCGTGAGGCATTGGAGGGAAAAATCATCTTCAGGTGCCGATAAGAAATCCCCACCAGCTGGAAGATGAATTAGAACAACTCAATGAAGCAATTCACTATGCTGCTTTGGTAAGTACCCCATTACACAAAATAAGAAGAACCTTAACATATCCTACCCAATGGAAGTTAGAGAGCTGGTAAGACAAAAACGACGGGCACGTAAAACCTGGCAAATAACTAGAACACCGGAGAACAAAACAATTCTTAACAATTTAGGTAACAGTCTCAAATCTCTTCTTAAAGAAGGAAAAAATGCATCAATCAACAGATATCTAGTTAGCCTAACCGATGAAAAAAATTCTGATTATTCTCTGTGGAAGGCGACGAAGGGACTCAAAAGACCCAAAATGCAAGTGCCTCCACTTAAAAAGGAGGATGGAACCTGGACAAGAGGTCCTAAAGAGAAGGCTGATATATTTGTGGAGTATCTCGAGGATACCTTCCAACCACTACCAAGGCAAATGGCCAATGAAGATATAATGTCAATCCACAAGCTAGATGATTTTGATATAGGCCCAGTAACTCTCAAAGAATTAAACGAAGAAGTGAAAAGCAACATGAATGTTAAAAATGCCCCAGGATATAACTTGATTACTTACCAAATAATCAAGGCTTCGGTTAAAATATGTTCCGTAGCAATGGAAAGTAGCAGAAATAATCATGATAGCAACGATAAAAAATCATACAAGCCAATTTCATTGCTGCCAATTATGTCAAAACTCTTTGAAAAATTATTACCTAAAAGACTTAAACCAATAATTGAGGACCGACAACTAATACCTCCACATCAATTTGGATTCAGGGAAAAGCACTCCACAATTGAACAGGTGTATAGAATCACCAACGTTATTGAAAGAACGTTAGAACGCAAAAAAGTATGCTCCAGCATATTTCTAGACGTCGCCCAAGCATTCGATAAAGTTTGGCACAGTGGACTGGAATTCAAGCTGCATAGAGATCTGCCGAGGCAATTCAATGCCATACTAAGATCTTATTTATCCAATAGACATATGAATATTCCGAACTAAAGAAAATCTCTGCCGGTGTCCCACAGGGGAGTGTCTTAGGACCAATCCTGTATTTATTATATACAAGGGATATTCCAACAACAGATGAAGGAACCATAGCCACCTTTGCAGATAACACAGCAATCATGGCCATTGGAAGTAATGTCGCTGATGCAACGAGCAAACTTCAGAAGATTACATATCAAAAGGCTTCCCATCTACCGATAGTAATTAACTCACGACCGGTACCATATGGAAACAAAGCTAAATATCTGGGCATGACTCTCGATGCCAAGCTCAAGTGGAGAGAGCACGTCAAAAAGAAAAAAGAAGAACTTAATATTAACATCAGAAAAATGTATTCGGTCATAGGTAGAGGCTCTGCGCTTACAATATACAACAAACTGCTACTATATCGGCAAATACTGAAGCCGTTATGGACCTACGGTATTCAACTCTGGGGATGTGCTAAGCAAACAAACGCCAACATGATACAGACGTTTTAAAACAAGGTTCTCCGTAGCTTCGTAAATGATCTGTGGTACACAAGAAATGAAGACCTTCACAGGGACTTACAGATGGAAAACATCGAAGATGAAATAAAAAAGCACGCCGCTTAACACGAAATAAGACTCCAGGAACATGGAAACCACTATATTCGCCATATGATAGATAACCCTGTCGTTGAAAGCAGACTTCAAAGAACGAGGCCACTGGACCTAGTAAACATACAAAATAGGTTTAATTAATTTAGGGACTAACCATTGGGTTTCACCCCAACAAATCAGAATTATTTAAGAAATGTAAAATTTGTAAATTTGAAAGATAAATTGCTAGCTCATCTACACAATCTCAGTTGTAATTAATAAAGGAAAAAAAAATATTAATTTTTATTTTTTTCGTGGCAATTTTATCTGAATTTTTTTTCGTAGTGTTTTGAATTGCTTTAGAAAGATATTTTATTGTAAAGCTAATTTAACCAACTCCGGAGCACGTATGGGGAGTTCAGTACGTGCAGTATATTTTCAAAGTTAAAAGCATTAAAGCTTCAATCAGCGAACTCGGAAGAGCTTACATTTTACGCTGTTCAGACCATTTCGAATAGTGAGACGACCACCAAAATTTTATAGGCTTCTCGTAAAAACGGGTTAATATTATAAACGGAGTACAACTTAGCCCCTTTCGTGTTCGCTATTATATTTTTCGTGAGGTTGAAACATAAAATTCATTATTTCAATAATATCGCTATACGCGAGTAGGTTGGCAAATTTCAAATTCCCGAAACAGTTATTTGTTTGATATACCTTCGTAATCCTTGCACCGCAAACACAATAAAATTGATCTCATATTAATTCAAGTTGATGGTAAAAAAAATTTTGCGATTTTTAGTGGACCCAAGAGAGTATTGCCAAAATAATATTTATTATTTTCCGAAATTCATTATTCATTTTTATTTATCGCTGGACTGCAAAAAATGCACTTTTGTCACAATAAAATTAATTCAGAATTAACATTGTATATAATTTATTGAATGGATTATTTTTAAAAATAATTATTTTAAGTTTTGCTAATTATTTATTAATCCAAATAGAACCCAAATAGGGGATATATTTTATATTTTGAACGAGCCTGGTAAATAAGCTTCTATCATTAGTCTAAAATTTGTGTTGTGAAATTTTGAGGCGAATGCTTTTAAATTATGCTTTTAAAAACATGTGATTAAAATTAAATTTTTGAACCTGGCTGTACAATTATAATATACGTATTTATTTATAGATACCCTTTTTAGGAACTTAGCCTTTTACAGTTTCATTTAGTATATAGAATAGAATAATAAATTTATCCCTTTTCATGATTGTCTTTCCAAAAACAAGTAATATATTATCTAATAATTTTTCAATTGTCCTTTTTTGTATGGTACCAGAGTGGCAGAAGAAGACTCTGCTATAAAGTTATCCTTTTTTTGTTTTATACAATATCCAAACGTCTGTAGCACATACACAAAATACACAAAATTTATATTTAGGAACGAATTACGAGAGAGATACACCAAAATATCCTTACGGTCAGTATTTCATTTTTTTTGTAAGTGTATTATCCTTTTTGTTTTAATCTTAAATATTTTGTATGGACAGATAGTTAAATTTATGGTCAATGAAGGTTATCCATCTTTCGATATTCAACACTATGTATACAAATTGTTTAGGCTTGATGGTTCAGGAAGAGATACTTGAGTTCTACTAAAGTACCTACATAACATAAGTAGTTTACAGCATATTTGTGTATATTAAGATGGTGTAGTCTTAAGAATATATAGATTCTAAAAAGTAAGAAACCGTAAGCAAATTTTATAAATAGTATTTTGATCGATAAATACAATGAGAAGGTTTTACCAGCGCAGTTGACTGAATAATTGTAATTTGATTAATTTTATGACCATACTGCTGCACCAGCACTTCTAGCACAATCCAATGAAAATGGTACTGGAACTTTTTACAAACTAATTACAACATAACGGCATAGTTCAACCCCCAAAAAACTATCCCTAAGGGGTGCAATTCTTCAAAAACCATATTTTTCGTTACAACATGCTTATCGCATTTTTGTTAATTTTCTGTAAATATTTGTTGTTTCGTTGTAACGTACTGGGGGTGGTACTGTAATTTTTTACAAATTAACTACAACATATTGGAATAGCTCAACCACAAAAACTACCCTCAAGCGGTGTAATTTTTACACGAATACCCATTCGGGAAACACCGAGTAATCATCTACATGCCTAACCACCATGCACCAACCGTCAAACGTAGCATTGGCGCACTGGTAACGAAATATCGAGTCACAGGCATCATGTGTGATGACTTAATATTTGAAATCGCCAAAGAAGTCTATAGGGAAAAATTTGGAACTGCTTCAAAACACTATTTAGTAAGATCACATGTTCTCCTAACGGACGTTCAGAAGATCAGAATGCGATGATTAGGAAAAGACACGAGAAGAATCACTACTGGGGAATATTAGAAAATTACGAATTCATTAAAAGGACCCACTATTTTCCAAACATGAAAAATCATATTACGACCTACATCAATAACTGCAGCATCTGCCTATAAACGAAATACGACAGGCACCCGTTAAAAATCGAATATGAAGTCACTGAAACACCTAGACGGCCTATGGAAATCTTACACATAGATTTCTGCTTTTTCGAGAATCATGCTTTCCTCACAATTTTAGATAAGTTCTCAAGGTTTGCTGCAGCCTTTCACATGAAATCCAGGACCAGTAAAGAAATTCAAAAAAGACTCACCCAATTATTCAGCGTACATGGCAAACCCACAAAACTAATATCTGATAATGAAGGGAATATGAACACACCCTCCTTTAGATCATTCCTACAGGAATACAACGTCCAGTTACACCATACCTCTTCGAACTTCTAACTGGTCACTACACAATTCCGGGCCAACCTGTTGACCCCGCATTTGCTAACGCGCAAGAATACCTATTCAACCACACGTTATCATACGATACATTGTGTAAACGAATCTATGAAGAAACTCACGCGAAGAAGACAAAATTGTTAATAAACTTAACGTTGATAAAATCAAACCCCCTGATTTGAGGGAGAATCAAATAATCCATGTACGTAACAAACGACGATCCAAGATTAGACCAGGATTCGTCGTAAGAAGGGTACTAAAAAACAATAAAATCACTGTCCTTACAAAAGATGGAAAGTACCATAAAAAGCTCATAAAACAACCATTTCAGGTATCCCGTAACCATGAGCCAAACACTCAGGGTGACCAATCTAGACTTGGCCAGGGCCGAGTAGTCAATAAATACACTAGAATCATTCACCTCATCGATACCAGCTCCTACGAAGACAACCTCCGCACAATCCAAGAGAATATTAATCGAGTCAATAAATACCAACAAAGAATATTCGTACGCCTTAAGAAATAAGATAGAAATCCTCCAGCACAAAGCTAAAGAATTAAGCGAAAGCATCCATCTTTTGAAACCTACACGGGTCAAAAGAGGCCTAATTAATGGATTAGGGTCATTAATCAAGGACATCACGAGAAATTTGGATCAACACGACCTGGAAGAGATTGGAAACGCAATTCATAACCTTCATCAAAATCAGGAAAAGTTAAACGAACAAAACAACGCCCAAATTGCTATCAACCAGGGGATGATTGACAGGTTTAACTATATACAAAAATATGTAAGAAATAGCAATAATAAAATTACATTCGAATTGAACAGACTGACTAACATTACTGAAACAGGATTACACATAATTAGATTAGACCGGTACATTTTTAAATTGATCAACACTTTAGACACACTATCTAACCATATCGATGATATATTAGACGCACTCAGTTCGGCCAAACACCGACGAATTTCAACACATCTACTGACAAACAACGAAATTCACTTCATTAATGATTTATTCGCTCAAGACCACGTAGAAATCCTAAATCCCAACAAAATCTACGACCTTCTAACATTACAAGGCTATTATAATCAGTCAAAAATCGTACTCAGCATTCAAGTACCATCGTACAACATCATCCTAGATAAAGAAAATTACCAATTCATTTTTGAACCATGTGATGAGATAGAGACTACATACTATTGCAAAGAACAATCTCTACGGAAGATATCGAAACCGGCTCGATGTAACCACACCAATTTCGACCTAGAAGATGAAGTCAGCGAACTCATAAGCGGGAAAATATACGTATCAACAACAAAGGAATTACCGTTTACATCCACATGTCATCAAAGAGTAAAATCCATCCAAGGTCAAGCACTGATCGAATTTGACAACTGCGGGATCAATATTCAGGGCATTACATACAACAACAATAAGTACATCTACAAAGGAGATGAAACAATCATACTACCCTACAACGATGTGGAAAGCCATCGCGTTATATCTTCATTAACGCTACCAAAAATGACCAACTGGACGATCCAACATAGAGAACACATACAATTATTGCAGGAACAAGCTCTCTCGAACACAATAAAAATATACAGTACAAGCGGTACATAAATAATTATTACAGCAGGAAAGAAAACAACGTGTGACGAGGCGCAACCAACTACTCCAAAACCGGCCATACGAATGAAATCATTATGGCCTTCTCTTCGGCGGGAGGAGTTACGTTCCTCTACATAAACCACGTCACGAGATACAACAACAACCATATAAAGATAGGGAACTACTTTTCAATCGCGCGCGGTGCAATACATTTCAAACCACGCTTAATATAAAATGCTCAATAAGCATAAATGCTCAAACCACGCGCAATGAAAGATGCAGAATAAACATAAATGCCCAGACATGCATTTATGCTTATCCAAGATATCAGGTGTCTTCATTTTTAGATTAAGTATGAATTGTAGTTAGTTGTTAAGTTGTAGGCTTAGTGAAATATTGTATTTTCTAATTAAATAAAGTTAAATAAAGTCTTAGTAAAACTTGTAAAATTAATAAATAAACAAAAATTAAATTAAATAAAAAGAAGAAATAAATAAAACAAATAATAAAATATCTTTTTTTTTTAAATCAAATTTGTCTAAAGTTAAGAAGAATAACGTTAAGAAGCGATATGCGATTTAAGAATGTTAAAAAAAATTTCGAATCCCAAGTTTCGAATAGCAAAGAATTTTTAAGGAAATTATAATTTACTCTAGGATAATCCGCATTACTGCGTAACGTAATCTTGCGACAAGTAGAGCTTGATATTTTTAGTTTAATTAAGTTATGATCGGTAATACCGAAAGCTAGGTTATCAACTTCGAACGCATAATACCGATTTAACAAATACATGATCGATACATGATTGAGCTTTAGTTGGCGTATTTATTAAACCAAGAAGTCTCTAAGTGAAATGCGAAAGCTTAAGAATAATAAGGCTTTTATTATCGTTGCTGTTCTTTAGACCAAATATTATTTTTACAATTCAAATTTAGCTTATTTCAGCAATTTAACTTTGTAGACGCGTTTACTAAATATAAAAATATAGATTTAAAAAATTAATCCAACCTTAATTAAATTATAATTATGTACACGCATATTATGAAGTCATTAAAACCTGACCCGTTACCCATTTGTAAATAGCCCAAAGAAATACTTTTAAGATTGTGCTATCATCATGTACCAAATCATCGTCCCATAGCCACCAAAAAACAAAATTTAAATGGCTTATAAAAAAAAAATATTCATTTCCGCCCTAAAACTCGTATTCCATTATCATTTTCAAGAGATGTCAAACTAAATGCGGATCTAAACGAGAATGGGTACATGTAAATGGCATCTACAGAGCCAAAAGCAATCTACACACAAGAAGCAGCGTAAACAAAACGAAATTATCGCATAAAATTTATTTTATTTGCTGATGGTTTTTTCGGTTTAGTATCAGAGCTTCTATGTACACATGGATGCGGGCTGTATCGATGGTATGGGGAATGGTAAATATTACGTATTCTCTCTCGAATATATACTCGTACATGAGGAAAAGTAAAGAAAACTTTACATGATAGAAAAACTGAAACCATGAAAATTAGTTAATCGTTTGTTTGGTCGTTGATTATGCTTATTACTTTATACCGTGGTTATATGTATTGTATCAGGATAGGACTGTGCTGAGTGATTCCATTTCGTTTAATATTTAAAACAGAAATGGTTTTTATCTCTTTATTTAGATAAATTTGCATATAATATTTTTTCAGCTAACTGTGTATATATTTTATATCCACTGTACATATATTTATGTAAGCATGTGTAAAGAATATTAAATAAAATTATCTGGGAATTAAACAAAAGTATCAAATATACACTGTTGAGGTTCCCCTCCTGCAGAACACAAACAACACATATACACTCGTAAGGCATATATTTAATTAAGGCTTTTTGATACGAATGATATTATTTGATATACTAACATTTTGTTCGTTTTTTTTTTGTTTTGAGCGAGGATACATACCCTCCCCCGTACTCGTATTTAAGCGGTGGAAGAAGGTGAGCCAAATTGTTTTTTGAACTAAATACAAATTTCTCATGAATTTAATTATATCGGGAGGAGATTATTATACGAAAGAAATACTTTTGGAGATATACCGAGTATTAAATTTCGTTACATTCTGAAAATCTAATAATATTTATTTATTTATTTATTTATTTATTAGAAAATGACTTTTGTAGTCAATATTACATTACAGTATATCCCGCATATATTTTGGTTCTTCACAAAAAATTCGAAAAAAGTCTCATGTATACATATTTTATAAGCTTATAATTACAAATAAATAAACTGAAAGATATTTGATGACTTAAGTATTAGATTCCTGAGTATTTTGTCAGCTTAGCTATTTAAGGGATTAACAAAACACTATGAGGTTTCTACGAAAAGCTTGCCTATGCCTTTATATTAAATAAGTCACTGGCTATAAATGTCAGTTCTTTGCAGGCCAATTTTTTACCCTGTTAAAGTTAGCCGATACTTTCCAGCCGAAAGCAAAAAAATCGATAATGCAGATAGTGTCTTTGCTATCTCAGCCGAAAATATAATATGTTATGTCAAATATTAATATGCATCAGCCGATACTTTTCAGCCGACATCTCTCAGCCGACATTTTTCAGCCGAAAGTGTTTTTTTACCAAAAATATTTGTTTTCTACAACAAAAAAAAACAACTGAAACCATTAAAAAAATTTTATCGGAAAAATTCATTTTCATTTTACATGAAAATTGGCCTGCAATTTTTTCCAGGTGCGAGCATCATCAAGACCTTTCATTTGAATCTATTTCCAACCATGACACTTTAAACGGTCAATATTTAGAAATTTTCAAATTTTGTGTGTGCGATATATAGAATCAAGTTTTCCCGAACTCCCCACAAGAAAATTGACCTGAATTTTTTTCCAGTTGCGAGCATCATGAAGACCTTTCATTTGAATCTATTTCCAACCATGAAACTTTAAACGGTCAATATTTAGAAATTTTCAAATTTTGTGTGTGCGATATATAGAATCAAATTTTCCCGAACTCCCCACATGAAAATTGAGCTGAAATTTTTTCCAGGTGCGAGCATCATTAAGACCTTTCATTTGAATCTATTTCCAACCATGACACTTTAAACGGTCAATATTTAGAATTTTTCAAATTTTGTGTGTGCGACATGTTCAATCGAGTTTTCCCGGATTCCCCACATGAAAATTAACCTGCAAATTTTTCCAGTTGCGAGCATCATTAAGACTTTTCATTTGAATCTGTTTCCAACCATGACACTTTAAACGGTCAATATTTAGAAATTTTCAAATTTTGTGTGTGCGACATGTTCAATCGAGTATTGCCGGACTCCCTACATGAAAATTGACCTGCAATTTTTTCCAGGTGCGAGCATCATTAAGACCTTTCATTTGAATCTATTTCCAACCATGACACTTTAAACGGTCAATATTTAGAAATTTTCAAATTTTGTTATGCGCGATATGTTCAATCAGGTTTTCCAGGACTCCCCACAAGAAAATTGACCTGCAATTTTTTCCAGGTGCAAGCATCATTAACAACTTTCATTACATTCTATTTTCAACCATGACACTTTAAACGGTCAATATTTAGAAATTTTCAAATTTTATGTGTGCGATATATTCAATCAAGTTTTTCCGGACTCCCCACAAGAAAATTGACCTGCAATTTTTTCCAGGTGCGAGCATCATTAAGACCTTTCATTTGAATCTATTTCCAACCATGACACTTTAAACGGTCAATATTTAGAAATTTTCAAATTTTGTGTGTGCGACATGTTCAATCGAGTTGTCCCGGACTGCCCACATGAAAATTGACCTGCAATTGTTTCCAGGTGCGAGCATCATTCAGACCTTTCAATTGAATATATTTCCAACCATGGAATATATCGCATCATTTAATACATCGCACACACAAAATTTGAAAATTTCTAAATATGGACCGCTTAAAGTGTCACTTTAAGCGGTCAATTTTTAGAAATTTTCAAATTTTGTGTGTGCGATATATACAATCAAGTTTTCACGGACTCCCCACATGAAAATTTACCTGAAATTATTTCCAGATGCGAGCATCATTAAGACCGTTAATTTGAATCTATTTCCAACCATGACACTTTAAACGGTCAATATTTAGAATTTACAAATTTTGTGTGTGCGATATGTTCAATCGAGTTTTCCCGGACTCCCCACATGAAAATTGACCTGCAATTGTTTCCAGGTACGAGCATCATTAAGACCTTTCATTTGAATCTATTTCCAACCATGACACTTTAACCGGTCAATATTTAGAAATTTTCAAATTTTGTGTGTGCGATATATTCAATCAAGTTTGAAATTTTTTCCAGGTGCGAGCATCATTTAGACCTTTCATTTGAATCTATTTCCAAAGATAACACTTTAAACGGTCAATTTTTCGAAATTTTCAAATTTTGTGTGTGCGATATATTCGATCGAGGTTTCCCGGACTCCCCACATGAAAATTGACCTTCAATTTTTTTCAGGCCCGAGCACTAGTAAGACCATTCATTTGAATATATTTCCAACCATGACACTTTAAACGGTCAATATTTAGAAATTTTTAAATTTTGTGTGTGCGATATATTCAATCAAGTTTTCCCGGACTCCCCACATGAAAATTGACCTGAAAGTATTTTCAGATGCGAGCATCATTAAGACCGTTAATTTGAATCTATTTCCAACCATGACACTTTAAACGGTCAATATTTAGAATTTACAAATTTTGTGTGTGCGATATGTTCAATCGAGTTTTCCCGGACTCCCCACATGAAAATTGACCTGCATTTTTTTCCAGGTACGAGCATCATTAAGACATTTCATTTGAATCTATTTCCAACCATGACACTTATTGACACTTTTTGTCTATCGCGCTGACTGTCGACCCCACTCTCGCCGTTCTAGTCGATCCACCATTATTCAGGACTACGAGATCAGAATCCAGAATGAAGCGGGCCAACCAGTTACCTCTAGCATCAGTTCTTTTACTCCCCTATATTCTAGAATGCGCATTCATATCACCCGCTAGAATCACGTCACTTTTGCCTTCCACCCATTCAAACAAAATTTGAAAATCTCGCAGGGTTCTCTCTCTCTGTCAGACGTAGACAACACTGGAGTTGCATAGATACTAACAAATAACAAGTTTCTGTTTAGATTCCGAGTTTTGGCTGCGATGACTTAAAGTGAGGGTTAAAATAACAACTTACTAACTATTGACTACTTAGGGGTCTTAAACCGAGTCAATTCGCTTCGTAACAGGTGCACCATCTTTTATGTCGGAATGTAAACCTTGAATAACTTTGAAAAGAAAAACAACCGATTTCTGTATATGAGGTGTTTTTATTCAATTTGGTTCTTTGCAAATTAAATAGCCACCTTTAATGGCCAAAGCAAAATGTGGCCTTTTTGCTGCGTTTTTCATTACCTCGGGGGCGGTATCTCGTCAGTAGTCTGAGGCTTGCTTGCGTACACTTTCCTTTTCAAATAACCCCACAAAAATAATTCTGGGGAGGTCAAATCTGGAGATCCGAATTGTTTGATTTGCAGTGTTTGCATGTTGCTTCGTCTTGTTGAAACCAGTAACCGTCAAGATATTTTTCACGCGTTTGTGAGCAGACATAATGAGCCAACATTCTCTGAATAAATATGACCCAATGATAGTTCTGGTGCAAACGCCGGCCCAAACAGTCACTGTTTGCTCATGCAATGGCGTTTCATGGATCTCGTGTGGATTCTCCGTTCCCCAAAATGCGGAAATTTTGCTTATTAACGGCGAAAGAGAGTGTGAAACGGGCCTCGTCGGTCATCAAAATTTGCTTCCAAATATCAGGTTCAGTGACAACCATTCCTGCGACTGTTTGGCCGTATTGATAGCGACGTGAATGGTCTGTCGGCAACATTATTTGTGTTAATTGCACGTTATACGGAAACAAATGCAAAATCCCAAAATTCAAACGCTCTTGCATTCTGGGCAACGCTCTCTCTGGTTCATTAAAACGTCTTCATCGTTGATGAACGGCATGTTGACGATCTCTCACTGTCCCGTGCTAAACAAAATTCGACACCAAACGACGAATAGTTTTGTCAGACGGTGCCTGTTGATAAGTTATTGATTCATGGTTAAAATTGTACTGAATTGACGTTTCAAAAACATGTCTAATCAGGTCAATGATCGATTGACAAGTGTCACAGTTATTCAATGTTTACATACCGACATAAAAGATAGCACAATCTGTAAAAGGGTCTCACTTTGGTTTCGTCACACACTCCAATCCATCAATGAATTAAATAATTCAATGTTTCATTAGGTTGAAACCAAACTACAAACGCCTTGGTCTTGTGCTGCCTGGAATAGCCCAGATCTATTAAACTACAAACACCCGGATGTGTCGTGTTGATCACTACAAAAAATATTCTAAATATTATTTTGATGATTTTAACTTCTCTGTATTCTGGAGGTTATGAATTTAATTTTCAGATAATTCAGTTTCTCTAAATTGGGTTTCCTATATTTTATATTCGTGTTGTGTGTATTTTCCGAATTGTCGAGTTCTCAAAAATATGTTTCTCAGAATTGTTAAAGTATAATTTTATTATTGAGTGTACATATAAATAAAATTTAATCAAAAATCACTTGCGAAAGCAAGAAAATGTTCAAAAGTTCGGAAGAACTTGAAACACCTCACCAAACAAAAAAAAACGAGTACGAAATACTCGTTCAACATGAGAAACAAATTTTTATTATTATTGTTCCTTGCAG
The DNA here is from genome assembly GCA_963691935.1 of Nephrotoma guestfalica. Classification (NCBI taxonomy): domain Eukaryota; kingdom Metazoa; phylum Arthropoda; class Insecta; order Diptera; family Tipulidae; genus Nephrotoma; species Nephrotoma guestfalica. The sequence goes on along the minus strand of OY829914.1, from coordinate 30,984,962 downwards.
TGTAATATTGATAACAGTAATATAATATTAAGATAATAAACTAACAATTCAAAAGTCGTTTTTTATTAAGAGCTTTTTATAAAGTTTTACTTGTTTCAGAATGGTACTTGTTGACTAGATAAAATTATCCTATACACAGAAAATTTTTTGAAGATAAACATAAAACCACGAGCTTCTGATGTAACATCCTTATAAACAAAATTTCAGAACCAGCATACCACGATGTGGGTCCCTATAACCTAGCCTCCCTTTATAAACAAAAATAAATTAACCAGGAAAGCTTTTTATTCTACGAGTATTTATAGTTTAGTTTTAGTTTCGAACTTCATTTTATCGATAAACATTTAAGTTTGTTTATTAAGTTTTGTTCATATATTTTGGAAAATTACACACACACTCACACCCAAAACTAAAATATTTATGTGCTTTTCGGGATGTTGGTGATGATTATGATGAGGATAAAGTAAATAAAATTTTCATTATGTGTACCAACCGCCCCAATATCGCATACGGGTATGATATGTGCGTGCTTTATGCGTGTGAGGATGAATATCGTATATTTCCGTTTGAAATGAATGATTAGAAATAATAAATGCGAATATAAAAGTTTTAGTTGACATTTTTTTTTTTGTACTATTGGAAGGGATAAAAGTTTTGTGTGGATGATATTTTTATTTTTTGCTGATTATGATGTTATATTGTATTATAAATTATGGGAGAGCTTTTAATATAAATTATTGTATATGTAGCGAGGGTTGAAAATAACTTAAATTGAATTTGTACATAATACATAAAATCGAACGATATTTAATAACCTATATAAATTATAAATAAGCGCAGCCCTTAATTAATTTCGAACGGAGCGATCGATTATTTCGATTAAATTAAATTTATCGGCATTTTTTGTCGAACACGATATAAGGAAATATACGAGCTTTTAACACTAAAAATAAATTGTTAATGGTTATGTCTTAATATACCGCATGAATCTGAGTTTATGGTACTAAATCATCTGTGCGATGACAGTCAATAAAAGTTATGTATTTTACAGAATATTATATAAAGGTTTAGTTACACCATTCCATCCGAATATTTTCACTTGATTTTTTATGAGATGAAGATAATAAGATTCTGGGTAAAGTAAAGTTTTATTATGACCGTTAAATTTTATGTAATTTTTTGAAAAAATTGAGACTTTAAATAAGCATATACATTCTTATTAAGTATCAATATGTTTTTTCATGTCTACCAAATCGTCACTATCACATAGCAACGAAAGGTTTAGAATGCCACAGTCACAATTAAAATTACAAGAAATTGGATTTGACATGTTTCAGATACCGTATATAAATTAAAATGGTACGATGCCATTTTATAGAACAATTTAAACGAAAATCATTTAAGATCCAATCCATTTTGTATAGCGTAATTTAATCGTGAATAATTTCAGAATTTCTAATTATTTCGAAAATTTTAAATCTTAAAACTGATCTAAGACAAAAAAATATGCATCTCCAAAATCAGTAAGGATGCTGATTTCTCCCTATCCAAGCAATAAGCTATGCAATATGCAAATGGTGATCAAATCGGTCCCATAGCCGTACGTCCTCGATTTCACAGGCGACTGCGTAAAATAAGGACGTGAAAAGCGAACTGCGAAAGAGTTGGGAGTGCTTCGCCTCCAGAACAGATTACATCAATTAAATAATACAAAATAAAAAAAACATCATCAGTAGCAAATTTTAATAAAAATATTGAGCAAATTTGTTATCAAAATCTAACATATAGACGAAAGGATATTGAGCAAATTAAATAACGGAAGCGCAGTATTTCATCTAAAAGTACATACATTTTTCAAATGTAGATTAAAGCGGTCCGAAGCCATTTTATAGTTTAACTTATATTTAACTTAAAAATTTTGTGTTTTAAAAATCAGTAAGGCTACCATCAGGCAAATTTGAATAAAAACATTGAACAATTTTGTTAACAACCTCGAATACGATTTTATTGAAGACTTTTAAGGCACGGCGTCGACGTAATTAAGTAAAGGAAGGCCAACATTTCAACTGGAAGTAGATGAATGTTTCAAATCTCAAACGCGGATGAAAGTGGAATGATGCCCTTTTGTAGCTTAATTTAATCGTGAATAATTTCAGAATTTTCAATTATTTCGAAAATGATTAAAAGTTAATAAACGCTAAGGCTAACCATCAATAAGTCAGTATTGAATTGTCTAAATTTCATGAATTGCTTTATGTCCCGCCTACTAGTTCCACACTCGTGTTGAAATATTTTTAACTTTGTTGTTGTTTTAATACATTAAGTACTATTCTGCAGAATTGTTTCCTCAATCGCTTCCGCAAGTATAAATGCACAGTAAACGCATAGTAAGGTTAACCATCAATAAGTCAGTATTGAATAAAAACATTGAGCAATTTTTGGTACAAAATCAACTCCGATTTGATTGAAGACTCTTTCTACATCACGTAGACAAGGAATACTAGGCAAATTTAGCAGCACAATATTTCAACTGGAAGTAGAGAAATGTTCCAAATCTCAAATGTAAATGAAAGCGGAATTATGCCATTGTATAGCTTAATTTAAACTCAAATCATTTCAGAATTTATAATTATTTCGAAAATTATGTTAAGATCTAAGATAATTTTGCAACTTCAAAATCAGTAAGAATACTGATTTCTCAATGTCGGAGTACAAAACTTATGAGCCGACCCATCTTCTATGTCAGTACAGGCTGGTATGGAGCTATGCAATATGCAGATGGCGATAAAATTGGTTCAATAGCCGTACGTCCTCGATTTGGCAGGCGACTGCGTTAGGTAAGGGCGTGAAAAGTTAACTGTGAGAGAATTATGTAAGGCTAAACATCAATCAAATTATAATAAAAATATTGAGCAAATTTGTTATCAAAATGAAACATATAGACGAAGAGATATTGCCCAAATTAAATATTGGAAGCGCAGTATTTCAACTGGAAGTAGATATTAGATTGTGCAATTTATTTAACAAGATCGGATGCGAATTGATTGAGAGCTAAGCTTAAGACGTTATGTAGACGAAAGAATATTGAGCAAATTAATACTGGAAGCGAGGTATTTCAAGAAATAGCTACAAGTTTAAAATCTAAAATGTAGGTTAAAACGGAACGATACCAATTTATAGCCCAATTTAAATGCAAATCATTTCACAATTTTCAATTATTACGAAATTGCTCAAAAGTTTTAAGATCCAAAACAAAAAATCTTGCATCTTTAGAACCAGTAAGTCATTGAACAATTGAACAATTTTGTTAACAAACTCGAATACGATTTGATTGAAGACATGGCGTAGTAGAATGAGCAAATTAAGTAAATGAAGGCCAACATTTCAACTACAAGGAATATAGAATGGCAAAGGAATATACCAGGAATACTGAGCAAATTAAGTATCAACAATGCGATATTTCAACTGGAAGTAGATACAAGTTTCACATCACAAATGTAAATAACAGCGGAATTATGCCATTTTATAGCTTAATTTAAACGCAAATCATTTCAAAATTTCTAATTATTTCGAAAATTTTGGATCTAAAAAGTGATCTAACATAAAAAAATTTGCAGATTTCCCCCTGTCGCAGTGCAAAACTCATGGGCCAGCCCAACTTCTATGTTAGTGTAGGCTGGAATGGAGCTATGCAATGTACAATAGCCGTACGTCCTCGATTTAGCAGGCGACTGCGTAAGGGAAGGACGTCAAAAGCGAACTGTGAAAGAGTTGCGAAGCGGCTCCAGAACAGATTGCATAAATTACATAAAACAAAAAAAAAATAATCAACAGTCAGGCTAACCATCCAGCAAATGTTAATAAAAATATTGAGCAAATTTGTTATGAAAATCAAAAGACCAAGATATATTGAGCGAATTGAATATTGGAACGCATTATTTCAACTGGAAGTAGATACATTTTTCAAATGTAGATAAAGAAAGTAGTTAAATGGTTCAAATGTGAAAAGTGGAATGTTGTCATTTTGTAGGTTAATTTAATCGTGAATAATTTCAGAATTTTCAATTATTTCGAAAATGATTAAAAGTTTTTTTGATCTAAGGCAAAAAATTGTGAATCGTAATAAATACTAAGGCTAACCATCAATAAGTCAGTATTAAATAAAAACATTGAGCAATTTTTGGTACAAAATCAACTCCGATTTGGTTGAAGACTCTTTAGATATCACGTAGATAAGGAATACTGAGCAAATTTGGCAGCGCAATATTTCAACTGGAAGTAGACACATGTTTCAAATCTCAAATGTAAATGAAAGCGGAATTATGCCAATTTATAGCTTAATTTAAACTCAAATTATTTCAAAATTTCTAATTATTTCGAAAATGGAGAAACTTAAACCTGACCTAAGACAAAAAAAATTTACATCTTCAAAATCAGTAAGAATACTGATTTCCTCCTGTCAGAGTGCAAAACTCATAGGCCGGCTCATCTTCTATGTCAGAATAGGCTTTTACCAAGCTATGCAATATGCAGATGGTGATCAAATCGAACTGCGTCAAAAGCGAACTGCGAAAGAGTTGGGAGTGCTTCGGCTCCAGAACAGATTGCATCAATTAAATAATACAAACTAAAAGAATCATCAGTAAGGCTAACCATCGAGCAAATTTTAATAAAAATATTGAGCAAATTTGTTATCAAAATCTAACATATAGACGAAGAGATATTGGCCAAATTAAATATTGGAAGCGCAGTATTTCAACTGGAAGTAGATATTATATTGAGCAATTTATTTAACAAAATCGGATGCGAATTGATTGAGGGCTCTTATTTCAAGCGGGGTATTTCAAGAAGTAGGTACATCTTAAAAATTTAAAATGTAGGTTAAAACGGAACGATGCCAATTTATAGCCCAATTTAAATGCAAATCATATCACAATTTTCAATTATTTCGAAATTGCTCAAAAGTTTACAGATCTAAAACCAAAAAGTGTGCATCTTAAAATTCCGTAACGCATTTACTATCAGGCGAATTTGAACAGAAACTTTAAACAACTTTATTAACAAAATCGGACGTGATTTCATTAAAGACTCATAAGAAAAGAGGAAGGCGAAGGAATATTGAGCAAATTAATATTTAAAGCTCGGTATTTCAAGAAATAGCAAAATATTTCAGATTTCAAATGTAGATTAAAACGGAATCTTATAGCCCAATTTAAAGGCAAATTATTTCTAAACTTCCAATTATTTCGAAAATGCTCAAAAGTTCAGTAAAGCTTGCTATCAGGCATATTTGGACACAAGCATTGAACGATTTTATTAACAAAATCTGACGCGATTTTATTGAAGACTCTTTAGAAAACACGTACATGAAGGATTATTGAGCAAATTAAAATGCGAAGCGCATTTTTTCAACTGGAAGAAGATACCTGTTTCACATTTCAAATTTTGATAAAAGTGGAACGATGCCATTTTATAGCAAATTATTTCTAAGTTTCCCATTATTTCAAAAACGCTTAATCAAAACTTTGAAGATATATGGCAAAATTTTAAATTCTTAAAAATCAGTAGTACCAAAATCCGGTTTGATTGAAGACTCCTTAGACATCACGTATAGACAAGGAATACTGAGCAAATAAATTAATATTGAAAGCGCGGTATTTCAAGAAGTAGATACCTGTTTCAGATCTCAACACGCTGAAGATATATGACAAAATATTCTTAAAAATCAGTAGGAGCCATCAAACAAATTTGAATAAAAATATGAAGCAATTTTGTTAACAAACTCGAATACGATTGAATTGAAGACTCAACCCGTAGAGGAATCGGCAAATTAAGTAATGGAAGCCAAACATTTCAACTGGAAGTTTCAAGATTAGATTAATGGTGGCCACTGTAAATGGAGTCAGTTTGAATATAATTTAAATGATATTTTACAGAGGCCTACCTATTTTGACAATTTGAAAATATATGTCTGTATATACATTGGTGAGCCAAATAAATTTTTTTTTGAACTATCGTTTTTTTCGAGTATAGTAACGGTTATGTCTCTTCTGATTTGACAGAAAGTTAGTTTTATCCTTCCGCTGAACGAAAATGGTTGTGTATTCGCTTGAACAACGCTGGGAAATATTGAAACATTACTTCGAAAATCATGGTAAAAAAATCATCTTTTCGGATGAGGCACATTTCCATCTTGGCGGCTATGTAAACAATCAGAATTGTCGCATTTGGGGCACGGAGAACCCGCACGTGATCGTAGAGGAGCCGATGCATTCTGAACGAGTGACTGTTTAGTGCGGATTTTGGCCCGGTGGCATCATTGGGCCATTTTTCGTTGAAAATGAGCAAGGAGCCTTACTGTCAATGGTGAGCGCTACTGCGCCATGATAAACGATTTTTTGTTCTCGGCACTTGAAGAGGAGGACATAGGCAATATTTGGTTTCAACAAGACGGCGCTCCGTGCCACACAGCACACGTTTCAATTGAACTTTTGCGCACTGTCTTCGAAGATCGAATTATCAGCCGAAATGCTGATGTGATTTGGCCGCCTCGGAGCTGTGATTTGACGTCGTTGGACTATTATCTTTGGGGTGCCGTCAAAGATAAGTGTTACGCCGATAAACCAGCACCGATGGACGCTCTCAAGAACAATATTCGCATTGCCATTGAAGACATAATGCCGCATGCAATCGAAAATGTGCTCAAAACCGGTGCTTGGACCGACCGTATGGGTACGTCAAGGCCAGCCGAGGCAGTCATATGAATGAAATAGTATTCCATAATTAATCGGAAGGATTGTTCTTTACAATGAAAAAATAAATTTGAAAAAATATTGAGAACTTTTTGTTTTATTGCATTAAAAAAAATTATTTGGCCCACCCTGTGTATATTTTTAAAATAAAAAAAATAGTTTTTTAGTTAATTGGAATGTAAATAGATATATTGTTACGAATTTCGAGCGTTTGATACGGATTCGCACACGATTTTGCAAATAAACCCGCTCAGCGATTGAAAGTTACAAACTTTATTCTCCCACACCTTCAACTTCTTTCTACAGTAATTCACTAGTTTCGCTTGTTCACTAATTTATTTTTACTGCTCACTTTTATTTTTCACTTCTTTTTCACACTGTTTACTTTTTAACTTGCACTGTACACTGGTTAAATTACAACTGTGTCTGCTTCCCAAACTGCTCGCGCTTACTTATATACGCGCTTATTCATTTTATTGCATCTGGCGATGTATGTGTGTTGCAATTGTAAATCACTTTCATGTAGTTGTGTTCGTGAATATTCCACGTCATCATTTCCTCTGTTTTGATTATTGACGCCCGCTGTTCATTTCAGTATTTTTAGTGATGATTATCGCTGCCGTTTACAATTGCTTTCGTTTTCTTAATATTCCCCTCTACTTGGAATGTCAACCTAAAATCCAATTCCTAATAGTATTGGAGGAATGCTTGAAACTCTTGAACTTGTGGTTGATAACATTGGCGGTGTATAACTTTACCACTCGACCACCGAGTGATATGACTGTGTACAGTAGAATCCGTAACAATATTGTAAAAAACAGTGGGCCTTCTAAGCTTGGGCACCTGCATAACTTGGACGTTTTTATATATTGAACAAACAGTTCAAGTCCCTTCAAAATCATATGCAACTTTATTTAAAAATTTCAAATTTTTTCTCTATAAATTGAACAACCAGGGCTGGGCAAGGTAGATTCCGCAATGTATTCGAATTCGAAAAAAGTGGCGATAGAGTAGTCTCATAATTTTGCTCTTCCGAAGTAAATATTAAATCTTAGTATTTAGAAAATAAAATTAAAACTGTATTGATTGGGCCCTTCAGCCCGAAGAGATAAATTTTTCAAAATGTTGTTTAATCCGGGTAGCTACCGAACAAAAGTTCGTTAAATTCCAGGTAATCCAGATCAATTTATTAATACTACCAATAATTATCGATAATCATCGAGAAAGCTTTCGGGCACCTCCCGAAAAACATTTCGTTAAATTTTACTTTATATAATAACTTTGATTTGAATCAGATTTGGTGCAGATCAGTTTACTAATTCTACCAAATTTTGGACTTAATTTATGTTTAATTTAATCATCGGAAGTCTTCGGGTAAGTACCGAACAAATTTCATAAATTGTCCAGTTTTTCGTAATAACTTGGACAAATTTTAGTCGATTTGATACATTTTGGTCTGAAGTAACACTACCAATAATTGCAAATCCACAACATCACACATATGAATTATCAAATTTCGAGAACCTCCCGAACATAAATTCGTTAAATTCTCGGTTTTTATAATAACTCATTTTTGGCCAATTTCAATTCAATAATAAAAAAAACACTATGCGGAGTAAACTCCTAGTGAAGTAGATGATCGTCCTTTATAAATATTTGACGAGCATGATTTCGACACTGAGCAGGGTTCCACTTCTAATGACAATGCTGCAAAAAACGTCATGGAAGAAGCTCTTTATAGATTATTAAAACGAAATATTTAAATATTTTTACTTTGGAATCGGTGATGATATGGACACGATTTATAAAACATTTGAAAACCCCTCTTGAGGGCTTCGAATTTTTTTTAGTTTTTCAAACGAAACAGTGATATGTACCAACATTTACACAAAAAATAACAATTAAAATATTCCGATATGCAACATGCCGCTACGACTGACCTGTGCCCTGATTCTCTAAAAAACACGATAATATGTAAACAAAAAAATAAACAAAATCACACAGGATTGTTGTTGTAATTTGTGTAAAGTCGAAAAGCTCACTATGGTTTTCACGTTTACAGATTATCTTGTTTTTTAGAGAATCAGTGTACTGGGCCGCATTCTTGAAATCGGTGGAAATTTCCCCAATCGGAATACAATTTGCTTTAAAATTCTCTATATTATTTGAATTTTCCGCCGGCTACTTTAATCGTTTTTTCAAATTTGTTTTCAAGTTTACTAATATTGACTCCCTACAAAGCGAATAATTTCGAATCGATTTACCCAGCCGGAATTTTTCCCTTAGTAGGGGAAACAATTATGATTCTTAATTTAAAAATGGAAGGAAATTTAAAAATATGATTAAAGTAGCCTGCGAAAAATTCAAAAAATTTCAAGAATACGGCCCCTAGTCGAAAATAATGCGCTTTAAGCTTGCTATATTGGTCTGGATTACATAAATAGTCACATACTTTTGTTTGGGAGTTGTGATTGATAAACCAAACGGGGCTAGTAATATTTCAAGCAACAATGATCTGAAATCGGCTTCAATTTTTAATGAGATGACTATGATATTTGATGACAATGAAATTCGCTTGGCTCGACGATTGGTTGATAAACTTGCATCCGTACGAAAATTATCCGAATTACTTTATAATAATTGTTGTGTAACAATGGCTGTTTCGTCACCGTAGATGAGAAGCTTTCAAAATTTCCGAGGGCGATGTGCATTTAGACAATATATTCGAAGTACACCAGCCAAATACGGGATCAAAATTTTATCCGCTGTCGATTCCGCATCATTTTATACTGGATGGTTTTTTTTGTAGAAAACAGCTATCAGGGCGATATAGTTTGTGCAATATTCCTGACCATGTGGTACAACGACGTACTATTTACAAAACGCTGGCGATACAATGGTACGGTTAAATATACCATGATAACCGAAAACGCACCTGAAAAACATAAACGTTGGCAATTATTTTTGAAAGAATTTTAGTGTAATTTTATCCAAATATCAACAGACTATCTTATTCCAGGTTTAAACAAGAAATTAGGATTTTTCGTGTAGAAAGGCCCGTTTTGATAAGCCCAGTCGATAATAAATATACCCAGCAAAAATGGATCGGAAAACAAGATCAATAAGCTTGCAGTGTAATAGTAACTCACTTCAAGCATTAAATTATTGGTTTACCGCCGGAAACTTGGAAGCCCACATTTCTCTATTTAGTAATTTTCTCATGGATAAGATTATTAAAAACTGATGAGTGCTAATATTAAAACTGCTTTAACGATAAGTGATAACGAAATGATTGATTAAAATAATATTTTTTGTGCAATTCTTCTTAATTCGCAATTGACAAATATGAAAGGCCCTCGATTTTTAAAGGAAAATAAAACAAATTGTGTGTGACATATCCATTCAATTTTATTTTTATTAAAAAAAATATTTTATGGTATTAAGTATGGGATATAACATCGTCCAAATGTCCACCGCGGCTTTGCTTATGGTGACACGTATTTGGGAGGTCAAATTTTCGTTAACTTTGTCCCATATCATCCAGTTCAGGCTACAATAAGTTGTTTATCATAGATCAGTTCTTGTGAACGACGACAAATTGACTGCTTCAGGTTCCCGTAAACTCTCACGCACAGCAGCGATGTTTTCAGCAGACCTTGCGTTTCCTGTTGATTGAATTTGACCAGCAAACGTCAAACAGTCGACTCTAAAAGTAAATCGGGTGCCGAATATTTCAAAAAAATGTAGTTCTTGTACCAAAAAAAGTTAATCCTTATCCATGTGAAAATCGGACGAGTTGCTTTTTTGATTGTGCCAGCATATCCAGTGAAATTAGACTACAACTATTCGACGGCTATTGGAAAATACCAACAATAGAGGACAAGGATAAATACCTAAGTAGTTGCATCGCAAAAAAATGGAAAAGATAAAAAAATGCGTGCAAACAATTTCTAATGAATACGCTGAATATAACCCACTCCTCGGGTTAGAACAACAGTAATCAACTTTAAGGACGTTGATGGTATTTTGAATAATCCAACGAAAATAAGAAAATTCCGGAGTATTACGCAAACCGATCAAATTCGTTTAGATAAATTGTGTTTAAGTTTGCCAGCTGTTTCCTCGCATTATTTTCGATCTTCTTTCACTAGAAAATCGTTGCCATTGGTACGTTAGCCAATTTATATAGAATGTACAAAAACAAACAAATTGAAGATGAATTTTGTTTTATAAAATACGATCAGTTTCGTATTATTTTAAAAGAAATTATAACCTTTCAATTCACAATCCGAAAAAAGTTAAATGCGAGAAGTGTGAGCGCTATAAAAATATCACTAATAAAACTGCTGCGCAGAAAACCGAATACGCCGTCCACATTCAACTAAAGGATGAATAAAAAGTGGACTTTTAAAGAATAAGCCGCTGCTTAAATAGATCGTCCCTTTTAGTAGCTTCTTACTGCTACTTATGGGGAGAAAATCAGAAAACGAAGGGCCAACAAAATATACAGGAATATATGGATTTTTTAAATTGGACAGATAACCGCCAAACAATAAAAAAAAATCGTAACAAGAATCGGTTCGATCACACGTATATGTCTGTAGATTCAATGAATGGAGTAATTGAAAATCACTTATCACGGTCCTACACAGAATATCCAATGTTGACCAGAAATTCAAGAATCAACCCAAAGCCATACGAAGTTCATTCAAAAATTCAGCGATTTTCATGATTGGATGTCAATAGTCACAAGCGACCAAAATATAGTTTTTGTCCTATAGCTCATTAATAAAAAGACGAAATTGAAAAAAATTATATAATTAAGTTCGTGTAATACTAAGTTATTGATTGATTGATTGATTCTGAATGTACGACCAAGCTCTTACACAGGAGCTCCCGGGTGACGCCGAGCCCATCGTACACTCTTTTTTACATAAAACAAAACCAAAGGATTGGATAGATTAATTAAGTGGGACAGAATTGGTCCGGTTACAGACACCTAGATATAGCCCATAGTTAGTAACACAAAGACAACACAATACTAAACTACCAGGGGAAGGATAAAGGTTTAATAAGTTAAATGGTTAACGATGGTATTGGTCATCAATAATTGCTTCTTTAAATCAGCAACCTAAGGAAAAATATTATTATTTCACATGCATCTGGAAATTCCCTGAAATTGTATTCTATATTAATATTTTTCGGCTTCCTAAACAAAATTGATTGATTGAATCGGCCAGGTTACATAAAGTAGACAGTTAGTAACACAATGGCAATATAATTCTAATCTACACAATCAGCAATTAAAAATACAAAGAAATATTATTTCACAAGCATCTGCAGAAATTAATAATAAGCAGCTAGCACAACTGTAGGATCCTTGATAACCAAATAATCCAATCGACTGTTTAACGCCTGGATTATAAAATAAATGATTAAGTAAACACTAAAATAAGACATTATTTCAATAAATTTACAAGTGTTAAATAATAAATTATAAAATGAACAACCAGCACAATCATTTATCCAACCCAAAACAAGCTAACCAAAACCTTCACTAATTCAGTCTCCCTCCCGAACAACCTACAAAATAATTCAATTAAAGAAATATCACCATCCCCGAAAAGCCATCTAAGTACAGCAATATTAAACTGCATTCCAAATGTACTCTGTATAGCTTCCAAGCCATCTGCAACCTCAAAAAGTCAAACTTCCGCTGAAACATCATACTTACAAGAAAACCCGACAGCCATTATCACTCCTATCTTGCCTGCACCTCTGACTCTAAATCATAATTTATTTTCAATTAGCAAGCATTACGGCACCAAAGATCCCCTGTAATCAAAAATCATAACCAGAACGAAATAGATTAGCTTAATTATCAATAAACGACACATTGACAACTCGGAACCGCTAATCAAGCCAAAATAAAAATATAATAATTTATCACCCAAACGCTGAACAATTAGTTGAAGAAACATCACTAAGGTCTCTCCAAAAATCTCCGAAATCAAACCGTGGAAGGAAGAGAATTGTGTAATGTTTATCCAGGAGCACTCGATATTCGCTCTTCTACAGCAAAAAACCAAACAAACTGCAACACTCAAAATTACATCCGAAATGATCGCAACAGACGGCACGAATCCTCTCACTATGAAAACTCTACTATCCACCAAGCGATCCCCCAACACCACCATTCAGCGTACGACCGATCATCCCAAAATTCCAAAAATGATTCAGCCCCCGCCAAATCAACGGCAAACTCCAACAAAAACATCCGCAACATTCAGCAAAGAAACCAATTTGGACGTACAAATCCAACCCTCAAGCAATGATCCCATATAAAACTGCAAATTCGCCTTCTTATACTAACAAGTGAAAACCACATCAAGTGCCAAACAAAACTGTAGATGTCAATATGAAACTATTTTCTAAATTTTTGATTTTATTCATCACCTGCATAATGAAACTGTGCCCACTATTTGGTTGTCTGTATTTGAAACTTTTTGTATCCTTAAGCCATTCTATTTAATCGGAGACTGTGGGTTCGATTTCCATTGGTGGCCAGGGAATCCAAAATTATTATACAAAATCGTACCCTTAAAACCTGGAATTTAGTTGTGTTTTTTAAAAATAACTACAAAACTGCGTTGCAGTTCAAGCGCGTAAAAATTAAAAATTATTAAGGGTTGGAGCCCCTAACTGGAAGTTTTAGGAAATCTGTAAAGATTATACCTAAACCAATTTTGATAACTATTTCTGGTCGTGCCTCGATTTCCGTTACATCAACCTATTTGTAATTTTCCTTAATCACAGTAAAACTTTTCATCGACAATCTTTTTTTTTTGTTAAACTTTTTTATTTTTGTATTTTGTTCGGTTCTTACTGCTTTTCCTTATCGTGCTAAGGGATTTATCATGCCAAACTTTATAACTATTATGTACTTACTTAGAAAAGCTTTAAATCAAACATACAATAGTTTTTATATATGAAACGAGAATATTAACACACAAAAGGCATACGAGTAAGATGAAGTAAAAGCTCTGTAAATATATGCTCGTATAGTAAAAAAAAAGTTTAAACTTGTTCGTATTGTAATAAAACTTGTAAATCTAATAATCACCGAAACCAATTCGACTCGTGTGTTAGGTATTTCAAAACTTTTACACTCCCTCGTCTTTCGTAAACGGGAATTTTGGTTTAATATTTTTCTCTCCTAAACGAATATCTCAAACATCTACACACGAAATATATATACTCGTATATTGTATACAATACAACATATGTGTTAAGTTAATTAAAGAAAGTACAATAAAGAAAAAGCTCACACAATATACAAAAAAAATACAGCTTCTGAGAAAAATCATATCAGAAAGAAACAAAACTGAACAAAGGAGAATGAAGCATCAAAAAAGCTTTTGGGTAAAATAAAATATATAAATCGTCATGTTGGTGTATGTGTAAATTACATAATTAACTAATACAGAAGCAACAGCAAGGAAATGAATTGTGCACGACACAAACGTACATATATTCAGACGAAATATAAAAAAGCAGGATGTAACCCTTCCCGTATTTCTACACACGTACAAAATGTACGTGTCTACTGTAGGCAGTGCGAGGGAATAGTAAAATCCACAAAAAAAAATATACAGGATTAGTTGGGGTGTGGGAGGCTAAATTATAAACGTATATTGATTAATTAGGAAATGGTTTAAGAGTTAACCAGTTTTGTGCTTTTTGTTCTTACGAATTAATTCTTCCGAAATACATTATAAATAGTGTTTTTTTGACAGTGTAGCTTTTATTGTTGCCTTGGATTATTCTTTAGTTGACCCTTTATGTTAGGGTGTATTTAATACCTTTAAGCCTATTGAAATTATTTTTACGAATTTAGAAAGTATAAAGGTATATCGTATACAGTGGTAATGTTACACAATTTTTTGCTTTTAACATTAAGGAGCAAATTGCGGATCTTTTTTGAATGAATACAACAGAAATTATGCATTGCCGGGATTAGGGCTTATAATTATACCAAATAGTTTTATGAAAATTTTAAGACAACTTTAATCCGAGATTCTACAAACTATAACTCATTAAATTTATTTATAATACATAATTTGACATTTGAATTAATTGTGTAATATGAATATATTCCTCCAGAAATGATTTTTTAAGTTGAACCCTTGTTACATTACATAATCAAGCTTATGGGCATGTATCCACAAATTGGTCGTGTTCATTTGGATTTGATGTCGAACTATATTACCTGAAAGCAAGTGCATTGAAATCCTTCCAGCACTCTTTCCTTTGAAAAGAAATTAATCGATCCCAGCCCCAGTACATCTGTATAGGTACTATTGAGTTTGTTACGAATAAAAATGAAACTTTGTTATGAATTGATTCACTTAGTACTTGTACTATATTAAGGAGCAGAGAAATTAAAGTTGAACCATTTTCAAAATTGGCAGATTATTGGACACTAATAATTTCACTTTCGAGCGGTCGCATGTTCTCGGTTGTTTCTGGTAATTCAGTTTGTTTTGCTTTAGCAATAAGAAGAGCTGTTTACTGATTAAATCACATCTGTAAGCAAATTGCCAGAAAATATTATACAAACTTTTAACAGTGGTTTTTGTGACAGTTTGTCCAATTCCATGATATCACGGATAGCCGTTTTACCAGATACATACTTATTTTTGTATCCTTTTCAAAATTAAATATGTCAAAACTGTTGAAAAACTGAAATTTTTTGAAAATGGATTCTAACTTTTTCTGATAGACGAAAATAATAATTTTCAGGAGTAACCTCCTTTTGAATATTTATTCATAACACGTTTTAACATAATACGCCAATAGCACAAGGAAAGCCCTTAAATCAAAATCCAGCAATAACGGAAGTCAAAATGTCAAAAATAATTTTTTATGAGTCATTTGACGTGCCAATACGTAAGCGCAATAACCATACATAGATCACCTAACAAGTGAGGTTCTTTCCACTCTCCGGTATACCAACTTCACTGGTTAGGTTAGTAGCTGCTGCAATAAACAGTTCTAAAAGCAACGAATTCACGAAACGAAAAGGGAGTTTTACCGCAGGTACTCTAACTGCTTAATTGGCTAGTCCACTCTCAAACGAGACCGGATCGCAAATTAAATGTTTTGTCCGAAATTTGATTTTGGGGCTTTTTGCACCGGATCCTGGTTTGATGGATTTAGTCAAAAGATAAGTTTCGCATCTCAACCATAATTTTCTGTTGCTGTATTATTTGGCTTTTTATTTTACCTAGGGTCTGCATACCTTGTCTTTGGCGGAAGATTCTACTTATTTCTTCAAATTCCAAATTGTTTAATATTGTTCGTTTGAACGTTCAAAGTTTGTTTTTAAACATTGGCGAAGTTCGTCGTACTTTTTAATGGGTCGACTTAATACCATCTGTGTCTCAGAGCCTTTTTAGTTATTTTTCCTGTCATTTCTGGTAATTTCAATTTTGATATTTCTCAAGAGACTTGCTCTTCTACTATGTAAACTAAAACATAGTAATTTATTTACCATTTGCTATATCGCCGAAGACAAGAATGTAGTTTTAAAAAATCTCTGTGTGTGTATGGCTGTGTGTGGTGCCGGCAGAGTAAATGTACCTGATCGGAATGCAATTTCATACCTAAGTTTTTTTTATAAATCGGGAGACCCAAATGATTTTTCGAAATGAAAATCGGAGTACCGGAATTTTTGATAAGTTTTACAAGACAAACGATTGTTAAATAAAGGATTATACATATATTTTGAAACAATCCCGAGTCAGATCAGTTTTCCAAAATTTACGTGAAAATGACGATTTTTGAAAAACAACTGTTTTTCAGCAAAAATTTGGTCCCTATGCAGCCTATACGGATTGATTGATCGGGATGGAACTTCATGATTAAGCTTTTTCCATAAATTGCGATAAACTGGCAACCAACATAGGAGCTTTTCCGTTTGTTGCAAATATTTTGAAAATAAACAATTACGATAAAACGGAAATGACCAGTTCTGATAAAAAAACTTTATTTCAGTCCAGACAGTTTGAATATTCGGAATAAAACTTCATACTTAAACTTTTCCATTAATTGGGCGATGCTTGCGAAATTTAGTGAAAATCTGTGTACCGGAAGTAGCATCGGTGTACCGGAAGTTAGAGCTCTTTCGATTTTTGCAACGATATTGAAAAGTTTAGCATTTACAAAAGAAATTAATTAGATTTAAATAAATTAAAAGATTAAATTTGCATCTTGTTGGTTTTCTATAATTTTAGCAGGGTATAGGTTTTCGATTAAAAATTACCGTTTTACCAAAAGTCGGGTGAGTTTAATTTTTCGAATTAGAAATCAAGTGTGGTGTATTCGAGATCTACGTATAAATTCGTGATAAAAGAATGTCGGGTGTTGGCCACATCATAACCACTGCTTAATTTTCTTGGAAGCCATTCCAAATGTTTTATGTCTTTCCACCTATTTATGAGTCTCGCTCTATTCGTTGGGAAAGTATTTTTTTTTCGTAAGTACTTCAACTGATAAAATAAACTATTTTAAAACCTGTATTAACTATGTATTTAAAGCGTTCCACTCACTACTATTCATATTAAACCTAGATCCACCCCTTGGATGTCACAAGTTATTTTGATTGCTATTTCTGTCCGTTTTTCCAAATATGGAAAATGAGGTTTAATTCGCATCGCTAAATAATTTTTTTTATGGATAAGTTAGATCCCTCACTACCCATATTTTGGCATAATATACGCAATTTGGGCCTTAGTAGTTGCAAAAGTTCTGGTATAGATTTCAAAGCTAATAATAATAATAATTTACTAATATCGATTTTGCTAATGCGGAGAGCAAAAAATTAGAAATATTTATTAGACTCACGCAGCATTCATGTAATAGAGTAGTTCTGTAAGCAGGTACCCTTGCAAAAGGACGAACATTTACATTATGAGCTATCTTTTAGAATAGAGCTGAAGACTCGATCCACCAAAGGAAAGTGGATAAAGAAAAACGATGTCTGCAAGAGATTGTCACTTATTGAGTGGCTTATTAACTTAAAGCTCAAGCAGTCAAGATAAAGAGACAAGTTCTAAATGCTCACCTATTGAAATTCGCGCAGAGCAAAGTGAACAAATTTACGTTGTTCACCTTCAATTCTCCGTATGTACACTTCATGCTATGAGGACCAAACCAGACTAGCATACTTGAGCAAAGGCCAAACAAATGTCATATAAACAGCTCTCGTAACATAAGAGTTCAAAAATTGTATAGACCGTTGGACAAATCCAAGCGAAGGGTTTACTCTGTTGACAACAAAATCGATGTGATCTTAAAAGTTCAGTTCGCGGTCACAAATTACCTCTCAGTCTCGTATGGCTAAAACTCTGGTAACAACAGCGAGTAACAGATACAGTAAGTAATGGATTAGCATTCACTCACATTCAGATCAAGATTATTTTTAGCACGTCATTCTGTATAGGTTATTCTGTATAGGTTAACATCGATTGAACTGAACAGTTATCGGTAATTTTTCATATTGCCTGAATAAATGGAAGTTGACGAGTTTATAATCACGAAATCGAAGTCCTTGGTGGGAAAGGCGAAACAAACAGCCCAAGATGAAGCCAATAGGAGGCCAAAGGGCAGATATTAATGACCTAAAGATCACGTGATACCTACGTTCCTTCAGATAAGAGTCCCCCCCCATAATAATAGTTGAGGTGCGAAACCAAGAGCCCTGAGTTTAAACAAAGTTATGTTATGGGAAACCGTCAAATGCCTTGCTGAAGTTCGTATTAATAACGAAGTTGAAATGGTTGTCGCAGATCGTCCTCTAAGAAAGCCAAGCTGATCACTGAAAACAATGTTTGACATTAAAAGTAAAGGAAATCATATACAATACTTTCAAATAACTTAGGGATACAGGATAGTTTCGCAAATGGCCTATAATTGGAGACATCTGATTTAGATCCCTTCCTATGGGTCGGAATTATAAAAGAGTCTTCGGGTTGTGACACGCATTACTTAATTAACTCTAATGTTTGAAAATATATCAATTGTCGATTGCATTCTGCAATTTAGGAAGTTAAATCGCAATTCACTGGTCTTGATATGGTAGGTTTAAAATTAGTTACGCGATTTTCATTTTTATTTTAACGATCCTTTCAAACCCCGTTCAGGAAACTGAAAAAAATATTCCAGTTCCTAGAATTGGCAATCTTTTTAAGCATTGGAATTAAAAAACTAATTCCATCTCCAAATAGTGAACAGTTATAAATAATGAATAGAGAATTGTTCAAAGAGTTATAGGCGTTGGTATAAATAAAATTTGTAACTTGAGCTGACTGTTTTATTTGCAAAATCCAATTCGGATCAATATCGAACGCCCGATATTCGTAACAATATTATCAGCAAAAACAGCAAGTAAATTAGATACAATGGTCGAAGAATCATCAACCAAACGATCAATCACTTACAATGAACGATCAATCACTTATAGAAACCATAAAAGTGATCGGAGACTCTAAAGTCTAGTGTAACAAAAAACAAAGAGTGTTTTGTAATATTCAAAAAAATGTACCTGAAGGCTTTTAAGCAGAGAAAAGTTAAAGAACAAGCTAGACAGAATGATGAAAATGGGAGTCACTGAGCCTATTTCCGAACCAACACTAGCTGTCAGTCCATTGCACTTAGTAACCAAAAGCGAGAAGCTACCAATTTGTATAGTATCCGAACTGGATAAAACAACAAATGACGTTATTATCCATTGAAGACAGTTAGAAATAGCGACATCCATGGCTGGGAGTAATTATTTTACTAAGTTAGACTGACAAAAAGGTTTTTGGCAGATTAAAGTGTCAAATATCAACAACAGTCAATACAGCTTTACATCTGCCATTCGGTATTTCATCATCAGCACCAGAAGTATTTTCTGAGGTAGGGAATTACACACTCCAAAGTATAGGCAATTGCGAAGTAGCTATGGATGACATAATTATTTTGGCACCTACGAAAGAACAACTAAGTTTTTTGGTCATATTTTAGTTATATTATTTCAAGCTTTGACCATACGATTTAGATGGACGAAGTTTCATCAATTTAGTAAACGTAATACTATAAATTAGCAATCAGCTGCAAGAAAGATTTACAAAGGCTAATTCTACTGACTATGATCTAAAGTTTATAAAACCAGTATTATGCGTGGATGATGAAGCCACATTACCAAAAACTGTAAGAAAATATGCAGCATTCCAACAGGAAATGATTTTCGATGGATTGCTATATTTAATGGTAACAACATAATAGTTCTTGATTGTGAAATAAAAAATATGATCAAAGAAAACACACTCCGGCCATGGAATAACAAAATCTATTCAAAGAAATTTCTAATTTCGTATTCAGAACGAAATTAGTAAGATATAAAAATCGATCAAACGCAAAACAATGATGAAACCCAATAGTGTCTTTGAACATTTTTACTATTCGTTGGCAAAATTTCCGGCTAATAGCTGATCATTTCTCAGGTACATGGAATACTAGTCATTTTTGAATCAGATAGTGGAAAAAAAGTACACCAGCAAGATTCGAAAGTCTTGCAAAAAACTAGTTTTTCCACACATAGAGTATATGATGACAGTATTATCATCGTTCAAATGGTTTACCTGAACGCAACGTACAAACAATAAAAAACATATTAAACCGATGTTATCTAGATGGTAGGGATCCATGCTGTTCTAAAATTAGCTAATCAACGCTTGATTAGTCACTGCACGAGCACAACACTTCCAAAAGACGTTTATAAACTGAAACCAAAAATTGTAATAGATGTGTCTAAAGAATTAACAAAATATTGCGGAAAGGAGCCGAAGTGGTTGAAGAAACGAAATATGGAAGACAATAAAGACGAAACACATCCCATTTCCACAAAACGAAGGCGTACATTCGACCAAGTATTGAACCATTGATAGAAACGGAAGTTCGGAATGACAGTTCAACAAGGGCTAAACTACCATTGAGAGGCGGAAACGCCAATACAACAATCAACGAACACGTCGTTCCAGCATCCACAGGGAACTAGATCGCGAAGATTAGTTAAATCAATCGTTCGTTATGAAAACGAATTTATAAACATATTTTGAAGTTTTCCCTAAAAAAGGGGGAAAATGTCAGAAAAGAAATAATGAATCAGTCTTAGATATATGATCAAACGACCTACAACCGTCCGTATACTCGCATGCACATTACACTATCGAATATCAAGAAACTTTAGAAAAAAAGATCCAGAAATGGTTACCAAGCCTGCACAATTTACTCTTACTTTAATAAACAACACTTTTTAGGACCAGTAACACGTAAGAGCGTAAGTTGCACTATATATGAACCGTTTAGGTGAGGGTACACGACCATCAAAATTTTATTGTTAAACATATCGGAGTTGTGCATAAGTTTTATAATATATGAAAGTTCTGGTATTGTATTATCATACGGAATGACACTGTAGTATACTCCTGTAGAATCCATCATTGTGGGATTTCTATTTGAGATGTAAGTATTTACTTTTTTTTCCAATCCATGCAATATTTTCTGGGGCCGAAGCACTCCCTGCTCTTTCGCGGTTCATTTTTCCTGTCTTACTTTACACAATATCTGCCAACTCGAAGAAGTACGGCTATAGGACCGATTTAAGTTACCATCTGCATAGCTCCACGCCAGCCTATAGTACTGAACATGGAAGATCGGTCGGCCCATGAGTTTTGCATGCCGATATGAACGGAAATGAAAATTTCCTTTTGCATCCTGCCCCTATCGGGATAGGTTGTATAATCCATACTTGCAAAATGACAGTGAAACTATCAATCAATCACTGAAACAAGGCATTTTCCCTCAGAAGTGGAAAATAATAAGAGTAACACCAATTTTCAAAACTGAAACACGAAATGTTGTTTCATGTTACAGAGGTATAACGTCAATTTTATAAATTTCAAAGTTATTTGACCTAATAGTATGAAATTCATTCATTCATTCATTCATCATACCACAACACATATCACCAAGTCAACATGGTTTTATGGCAAAAATATCAATTGGAATCAACCTTACCGAATTTACCAGCAGCACGATAAAAGACATAGAAAGTCACATGAACGTTGATGTACTATCCACAAACTTCGCTAAGGCCTTTGACTCCATCAGTCATTATGAAACCTTAGAATGCTTGTACAAATTTAGTTTCTGCAGCCCGTTTGGAACCTAGTTCAAATCAAACTTGGGCAACCGTTCCACCTAAGGCGTGCCTTAAGGCTTTCATATTGGTCCTTGGATCTTAACCATTTTCAAAAAAGGAATCACGGAGGTAACTCATTATTCAAAGGTCCTAATCTGTGCAAATGATGTTAAAATTCTTTAGATCTTTTCAGATGACCTAAGGAACATCAACGAAATCCACAAAATTACAACAAGTTATTGACGACCTAGTGACTTAGTGTGATTCTAATTTACTCAGCCTTAACACAAATAACCTAGGCGTTACTTTCGTTGAAAATTTGAGTTTCTCTAATCACATCAAGCAGTACATAGCTAAAGCTAACTTTATGTTTGGCGCCATTAATCGGTGGACTAGAGATATTGAGACAATAAAGATATTGTATTTCGCATACGTCAGATCCTAACTTGAGTATGCTGTTAATGCCTGGTGCCCCTTTTCACAAAGAACATATTCGTAACATAGAGAATATCAAAAAGAAGGATGACTGGAAATATGACAGAGACTTACCGTATTGCGTTAGTCTGTAAGAACAACACCATACCACACTGGATGTAGAACCTATAATCTGACCACCTAGGAAAATAGACGGGACCTTTTGAAGTGTTCCTTTATTGGAAACATCTTACTGAATGAAATCGATTCACCAACGTTCTTGAGTCTATTGGAATAAAAGCACCGAGCAGAACTTTAAGAAATTCTGAGTTAATTTAAGTAAACAAAGACAGGACTAATTTTGGTTCTCATGAACCGGGGAACAGAATGCACGAGCTTAAATAAAATTTACTATTTTTTTAAATTTTACCTAAGCATAAACGGCTTTCTCAATTCAAATTTGAAGACTTTTCTAACGAAGCAAAAAAGTAATAAAATATCAAGTGGAAAATTAAATTCGGACTCAGTTGTTTTCTATTAACAAAAAATTAAGGATCCAAATTCCAAAAGTTTAAAACTGTTTTAAAGATTTTCTAAAATTAAGAAACACACTAATCAAATATATTACAAACCCATAATTAAGTTTTAATTCGTTTAATTCCAAGTTTGTACTGAAAAATTGGTTAATGAACTTTATTTAAAATTTTCTTCTTAGAACTTTATTGATGAAATTAAAAGTTACAAAATATTCTGTCAACCAATTTCTAACAACTTGCGTCTTACAAAATTCATATCCGATAGCAACTCACTAAAACAATCATTTTATGAACCTTAATCTTCTGCTCACGAAGCTTTTGAATTGAGGAGTAACTTTCATATTAGAATTTTTAACTATTCAAATGACAGAAAGTAGTTTCTTCCAATTAAATCATCTAGATGCAAATCTTTTGTCATTGGTGTGCTGAGTTTCACATGACTGAGTTCTTGGTCCAATAAATGCAGTGTTTCATTACACACATCCGGGTAAGTTCAAATTTTATGTGAAAAACCTGATCCAAATTTTATTTTGTCACAAATTTTGATTTGAAAGTTTCGTGATTTTATTTAACATGTTGTCAGCTTTTGCGTGACCTGAAAGCGCCAAAAGCTATTACTCATTTCGAGTATAAGTGCAATTTCTGACAACTATCGTCTTACAAAATTCACATCCATCATTTCACATAGCATCTCAAAAAAAATCATTCTGTGGACCTTAATCTTCTGATCATGAAGCTTTTGATTTGAAATGAAATTACTGAAATTCTTCCAGGAACGTATCTGAACTCAAATGGAAAAATAATGTTGACCATTGGAATCGAGATGGTACGTCGTCCATTTCATTTGATTAAAAAAATCCAGAGTTATTTTCAAGATCCACATTCGGAAAAATTATAATTTCTTCATTCCAATAAGTTGACTCGTAACCGGTCGAGAAATGGCTCAAAACTAAAATTGTAATTTTATCGGAATTTCGCCTAGAACTACACTGCGCAAAAAAATGTTGGAACAGAATTTTTTGGAACGCTTGTATTTTCGATTCTCGCTAAAACTTCAATAAATGGACAAGGAGTCCTCATACAGAAATGTCCACAGCATCGTTTTCAAGGTTTTACAATTATCTATAAAATGCTTAATTTGGATTGTGAAATGAAATATCGAGCAAGTTCGTTTACAGTCTCAAACAGCAGCATTTCTTTTAGACAATATTTATTTTACTCAAAAAAGTCATAAAAAACAAAATAAAATAAAACGGATCTATCGAATCACTATCGAAAAGACGACAAAATTTCCTTCAGAAGCAAAACTATTTTTTGACAAGTGTTATTTCACCAAGATGCAAGTGTGTAAATCTGGGTACATTTTCGAAAAAAAATTCAGTTCTGATTTTTTTGTTGGTGCAGTGTATCTTATATATAAGATTACCGTTTTCTTCATTGAAATTAAGTTGAAATTATCATATCGATTCCTGTGGCCCTATTCTGGTTTTGCCGGAAAGAATGGACTTGGAAATTAGTGATGTTTTTCTAGCAGTTGTGTATTTTCGCGCTTGGGAATTGTTTTTGATTGCCATTATTTTGATTTAATTCCCATTATGTTTTGGGGAATTGTGATTCGTACACTTTTGAATTTTTAAACATTATTTTATCTAATAAATACATATTTAAAAATTAACTAAAGTTGTAATAAGGTTGCAATACCTGTTTTAGTTAGAAAATATAATAAATATTTGAAAATTAGCGCAATTTGTAATTACAGCAAAATATTTTCACAGTTCCCCGGGAAAGCCATAATTAAATAAACATAAAAATTAAAAATTGGGATCTCTTCAGCACACTAACCTACACATTTACATTAATTAAGATCGTTCAGATATTTACACATCAAAAATTAATTATCTTTGCTGATCAATATAGAATGCCGCAAGATGAAAATCAAATAGTTGTCAATATTCCAGTCGACCTAGAGATGATGTGATGCCCTCAAAAAATTAATTAGCCTTTAATAGTTTTCTCTTTGAACGCTGGTTTCAAAAATTGTAAAGCCCATCAACTAATAAATTAAATATTTGCTGGGCGTAATATAAACGATGTAGCTGGTTGTTAAATTTGTAGTAGCGTGATTTGGATTATAGTTCTAAGTTCATTGTAGTCATAATAATTAGTTCAATTTACAATTTAGTTTTAATTTAATTTAATTTTTATAAATAATATAATTTTAGTAATTTTACCGAACAATTTTATAAGGTAGACGTACCACAATATCCATAAAATATTAATAACTACATGAATTCCATTTTAGAGCACCTGTTGCACTCACCTATCCGAAAACGAAAACATTATAAATATTTCAAACATGAAAAATGAAACGATTCACCTTTAAAAACTTTCCTCAAGGTCAAATTAATTTTCATACAATTTTTAATCTGATATGACCTTTTTCCTAACAGAAATATTTTGTGCAGATGCAACATGTGGCAAACGAATAAAAAATCAAAAATTCGTTTAAATTAATAAAAAAAAAATGTAAATCGCCAGTACAAGATTCGCATAAACCACAGCTCATTATATAAAGGTCAAATGAAATAGACGAGCAACGGGAGGTCACATCCACGCTATAAATTGGCATAAAAGAAAATACGTCACTCATATCTCAATGTATAAAATATGCGGCAAATGTTCCCTACTACGTATACGTATCCGTATATATATTCACCTCAGTCAATTACAATTAACATGTCAAATAAATACAACAACAAGAAAATTTGTATTTTTCTTTAACACACACAGTACGATGAAAATGGAAATGTCAAGCATTTCATTCGCAACGTACACATATGTTGTTGTTACACACCATATAGCAGTATATAGAAAATATCAGAATTTGTCCTTGGTTAAATACGATGGGACACCGTACCAGGAAATTTCTAAGTAAACAAATTTCCATTTTTTGCAAACAATAAAATTCAAACAAAACAATGTCAAACACAAATATACCAAATACACCTACACCGCGTGTGTGCGGTCGTATATATGTATACATATATATAGGAGGTTAACGTACATCCGAAATACAAAAACGTTAGCCTCGTATAAGGTGTGGATCTCCGTTACATACACAAATTTCAGATTAAATTTAATTTTCCGGCTTATACGGTTGCATGGTGACCGTAAGACATGAAAAATATAAAAATTCCAAGTATTATGATCTGCACGCATCACCTTATCAAGTAATTAGAGCGTGTTACTAAATATATATTATCACATATGTGATATATGCCTATATGTACCAAGCCTAAATATATCGTCAAAGAAACTCGTGTCAAATTTATTAAAATTTTTGAGTAAGGATGATCAAAATAAAAAATTATGTTATTTAAATGTCATGATTTGAACTTTCCGCATATCTTACCGAGAAAAAAAAAATTGGTATACACAAGTTCGTGATAACGGTCAATTTGTATATCTCTCAATTCGTGTATATTAAGATTTCCAATTTCTTATTTTTACAGGTATATATATATAGGTTTATAGGTATACAGATTCTTTTCATTCACAAAGATTTTTTTATGATTTGTCACTTTTTCTCACACGCACAAATATTTTTTATACACACATAATAACAAGACACAATAAAAAATTATTTAATAATTCACTGTTAAATATTTTGCACACATTTCACTCTTATAGATTCCTCTAGCATCAAATAAACCACTTTGCACGACGCACGATTTTAAAAACCACTTCACTCGAATTGCATTTTGTCCCGAACTGTACACAAAATTAAAGCAAATTGTTCGCTTTTACTTTTATACTAAATAGCACAGTTTCACTTGGGGGTACTTAAATTAACCATAAAAGCTTTTTTTTATGTTTATAAAACGAGAGAACGCTCCGTAAACCGCGATTTCACTTAGATGAAATACCAAAATCAACTGAAACTGAATTTCTCGTTGTACACACAACGTAACACGAAAACAACAACAATAATCTATCCAATATTATAAACGTAAAGAAAATTAAGACAGAATCATTTGTTTTTCCATGTTACATACACAAAATTTCCCCGTTATATTTTGACTTTGAAATCGGGTTGAAAACGTAACGGGCGATCGAGGGTTAAAAATTGGCCCCTGCGTATTTATTTCGGTTCGTGATGGAAATTACTCTATTCATCTCGTTTCCTCGCTGTTGCTATTATTACATTGGGGAAAAATTAATAAGTGTTTTGTTCTATGCGCACTGCGCATGCTTTGCGAGTAACAAATAGGGGATTTATATACGAAAGGATAGCCAACACAACAAAAAAGAAGGGAAAACAAATTTGTATGTTTCACCATCTCATATTCTTACATTTTAGTTGGTTATCAGTTATCAATCATTAACAGGCGACCGTCTCGTATGTACATATGTGGATGTTTTTGTTCGTCGATGACGATGGATGATTTAAAATGCGTGGAAAATTAACAGGTTTATGTATATTACGTGCGAATCTGCTTAAAATACTAAAGTTTGGAATGGTATGGCGCAGAAAAAGGATTTTCATTGGGTTTTCTTTTTAGTTGTTATCTGTATTTTGTTAAGTGTTTTTTTCTTGTATATTACGCGGATATTTTCTTTAAATATTTTTTGGTTTGCTTTATGCAAACATTTAGAGTTGATGAAATGTATTGTTGGGACAGAAAATTTTTATAACAGGAATGAAATAAACAATTTGCTTTAAATTTATTTCTTCACCTGAGGATGTTGGTTCTCCGTCGTATACAAATTTGTTATCGATGACCTTCATGACCTTGACTTTTCCATTTTTGATATTATGAGGATTATCCTACAGATAAATAATTTAATATTTCAACTAACTGGTGTTTCGATGGTTTTTCTAATTTAAAAGGGCGATTCGGCTAATTTTTTGGTATCATTAATCATGGTAACGAACATTTTGCTAAATTTGACTAAGTGACGTCATTTTTATTTAGTAATGTTTTAGTAAAAACTTCATTCTCGTGTATAGGCGATGGAAGTATTTACTAAACCTTACTATTTTTTTTGTAGATTGACTGTCTCGTAAATTGAATGATATTGAATTGATCAATAGATCATTGGAAATTATTTATGGTAAAAATTACAATATAACTTTGTTTATGTATAGTTACCGAGTTAGAATGCAATCTATTCACATCCGACCAACTTAGTCGCTGTTACACTAGAATACAATTTAGTCCACCAATGGATACATTTTAATGAGTATGATGATACGAACTATTTAATCGCTTATTAAAGTGCTATAAACTATTTGCCCGTTCACAATCGAATGAGTTTTGATGAAAGGGATGACCAACTGAACTAATAGACAAGTTTCGGCACTTTATCGTGTAATTCACGCCAGAAATCCCATTTTGAAAATCGCACGGTCTTCTTATTTTGTCGAGTAGTGTTTGACTGTTCAATTTTGTGCGTTTAACGGTAAAATGTGTGCATGAATCTATTTTTGGAGATAATGTGGGATTTCTGACGTGATTATCATCAATTTAGTTCGTCTCCAGAATTGGTAAGGATTTTTCCTAGAACGGCTTTATGACTAGATGTATATATACCATGATTCACTGGTGGCATACTCCGCATATCAGCCGAAATTGGGAATAGAAAACCCTTAATTCAACCCAACATTTAAAACTTAAAATTTTGAAATACCCTTAATGAAAGATTTTTGAAAATCGCACATTTTATTAATTAAATCACTTAAACTGCTTGTACAGAACATATTGAACAATTTCATGATTGTGTCTACTCCCCATCAGCCAGGATCACCCGTAGGAAACCCATTTCAACCCTAATTTCAAAAGATCAATTTCGAAAAATTATATATGTGTGATTTTTGGAAATTCCACCTATTATTAATGAAATCACTTAAACTAGTTAAAATAAACATTCAGACAAAATTTCATGATTGGGCCTACTCCTCATCAGCCAGCGATTAAATAGTTAAGTCTAAAAAATTAGAACATCAATCAAAACCACTCCGCTATATCATGCCACAAGTATGAGAAAGTACTAAAAATTGTCTATTAGTTCAGTTACCATCCCTCTCATCAAAACTCATTCGTTTGTGAACGGGCAAATAGTTTATAGCAGTTTAGTAAGCGATTAAATAGTTCGAATCTAAACAATTTGAGCATCAATCAAAACCACCCCTCTACATCAGGCCACAAGTATGAGAAAGTACTCAAACTTTTCAATTAGGTCAGTCGGTCATCCCTCTCATCAAATCTCATTTGTTTGAGCGGGTGAATATTTATTATTAGTTAAACAGAAGGCTACTCTGTCGAATTAAAATCACTGAATGAACTTAATATTAAGATACTCGAGGTTAAATCTTAATATTTTGTATTTTTTATTTATCATTATTTTATTGCTTCTTTTAATAATTAAGTTATAATTACCGACCATATGGCACAGTGGATAAAGCTTTGACGTTTGGATCGGGAGGTACCGGATTCGAATCCCGATAGAGGCAGGATACAAAATGAAATTTTCATCAACAGATTACCATCTTTGATAAAAAGGAACACAACTACGAACCCCGATCGGCGTGCAAAAACTAATGGGCCGACCCATTTTTCATGTCCAGTACTTATGAAACTGACATGGAGCTATGCAATGCGCAGATGGTAACGTAAATCGAACCTATAGAGCCGTACGTCTTCGATTTGGCATAACTGCGTAAAGTAGGGCGGGAAAAACAAACCGCAAAAGAGTTGGGAGTGCTTCGGCCCAGAACAGATTGCAGGGATTAAAAATAAAAAATAAAAAGTTATAATTGTTGCGTTTTAAATTAAATCAGTGTGTAAAATCAATTTATAATAACTTTGACGATATTTGTGATAAACTTATCATTATCATTCAATTTACCACACGATCATTCAACAAGAAAACCTTAGTAAAATTTAGTAAATTCTTCCAAAGCTTCATAAATCAATAATTTATGATTTTAAATTAAAAGTATAATAGGGCCCCTGTGCAATTGCACAATTTTATTATTTGTTTGTTTGTTTATTTTTATGAAATCTTCCCGGAGCTCAAGGCACTCCCAACTCTTTCGCAGTTTTCTTTTGACACCCTAGCTTACGCAGTAGCCTATAAGAGAAAACGTACGGCTATAGGTCCGTTTTACGTCGGTGTTTAGCTCCATGCCCATGAATTCTGCCCTTTGTTCCTCGGAATCACCGATCCTAATCAGATCATAATTTTGTTTAAGCATCTCTTCTCTATTAGAATTCGAACCCGGTACCTCAGATTTTTCATTGGCCTATATAGAGGATTGAATTTTTTACTAAATCTTGCTAAATTGATTTAATGCTACTTGCTACTCAATTGCATATATTGCGGGACAGTTTATAATTATAAACATTTTTCGCTGACAGAGAATGATCTTTTCGACAATTTTGATGTGTATGAAAAATAAATTTCTGATTTGCACACCCAGTTATAATAGGGTACGATGGAATTCGAACATGAAAATAAAAGGAAAAGGGTCTATTTAGGAGTATTCCAGACTTTCCATAGATGTATGGAAAGCAAATTTAGATGGCCATTATCGGCTATTCCCAGAGATCGTGATTCAAATCTGGCTGGTGTAAAAAGGTGGTCATTGAGTCACCTAACTAAAACCACCTAGTGCTAATAATGCACACTTCCGGTTTATTGCCACGAATTTTCATATTTTCGGTGTACCGATGTCATTTTTACTCAAATTTAGATGGCCATTATCGGCCATTCCCAGAGATCGTGATTCAGGTCTAGCTAGCGTATGAAGTTGGTTATTGAGCCACCTAAATAAAACCACCTAGTGCTAATAACGCACGACTTCGGGTTTATTGCTACGAATTTTGATCTTCTAGATGTACTGTTATCATTTTTACTCAAATTTGATAACATTCCCAGTCGTGATTCATATGAATTTTGATTTTTATACTAAATTTTGATGGCCATTGACGACCATATCTGGAGATTGTGATTCAATTCTCGCTAATTCGTGAAGTAGTTGATTAAGCATCTACCTAAACCCATCTAATTTTAATAATGCACGGCTTCAGGTTTATTGTCGAATTACGAGCTATGAGTTTCTATCGTCAAGTTTTACTGCTGCAAAAGGACATTCTTAAAAACTAGATAATTTTTAAGTTGATTCGGTATATTTTTTAATCTCTGGAAAAATCTCTGGAAATTTTGTTAATTCATATGAAACACAAAAAAAATTCTTATTAAAAATTAGTGGGAAATTCATAAATGGTTTGAGTTCAGTATATTTGGTTTGCATCTCGATTGATGCAACTGACTGAAACGGATGATTGTGATTTGAATTCAAGAATACATGAAAGAAATCAGATTACACCGGAAAGATTGCATTGGGGACTGTATTATGTATTTATGTTTGTAGCATTTTTCTATATTTCATATTATCTGAAGCATCGTAGTAATTAATTTGCTTTTGCACATATTTAAGCTCGTTTATGGTTTTAACCAAATTTGCCATAAACTTAATACTTCAATGTCCGCTGTGGTGTATAGAATTATGGTCTATGCATACAAGGATATACATGCAGTTTCATTTTTGAACTGCTAACCCTAGTTGTGACCAATCGATTCATGAGTTTACATTATTAGTACACTGCCACTTTTCAGTCACCAGCCACCCTTTACCATGAAAACCGTTCCACATTTCTGAAGCATAAATGACTGCACTTCTTTGAAAATTACAAAAATAGATGTTTCAATTTCATTCCTCACCTTAGATGTGCAATTCGATTTTTGACATGTGAGTTTTAAGCATTAAAACCAATTTAATTATTATTATGCAATTTATTTAGCCACTCCACTACATTTATTTATTTCCATGCCTAACCGTACGTCTCAAAATTTTTGGCTGACGGATTTTTAGATAAGACTGACAATTTACGAAAGTGCGCGAAACTATGAACAGGGTTGGTAAGCTTAGAATAGAAATATGTTTTGCCAAATCATAAGATTTAATAAAAATTAAAATTTCAGCGATGTCTAAAGTTAATCACTAGTAGATATGCATGGGTCATTTCAATAAAAAGCGTTGGACCCGTCTAAATATTTTCTACCGGTGTGAAGTTTTTACCGTAATGAAAAGTGTAGCTACACATTTTAATGAAAAGTGTAGACTCAAAGAGTGTAGATACACAAATTATCAAAAAGTGTAGCTGCAAAGAAAAAAGTGTGGAATTCGAAATGCTTGGTTTAATTAAAATTATTAAAAATAAAAAAAAAACATTGAGAATCACAATATGTACTACACTAATAAATTTTAGTAATACCTTTATAAAAAAATTATTTTAAAGCCTTTCTAATTCATCATCGGAACAATGAGTGCCTATTGTAGTACATATTGTGATTCTCAATGTTTTTTTTTATTTTTAATAATTTTAATTAAACCAAGCATTTCGAATTCCAAACTTTTTTCTTTGCAGCTACACTTTTTGATAATTTGTGTATCTACACTCTTTGAGTCTACACTTTTCGTTAAAATGTGTAGCTACACTTTTCATTAACGTTAAGTACTTCACACCGGTATAGGCATAACCACTAGTAAGTATGGAGACAGGACACTTAGGCCTATCTAAATTGGTATGTGCTATTCCAATTCAAATAGTTGGGCCCGTTTTGCAGAATTGCTCACACGCCATACAAATTACAAATACACAGTCCTAACTAAATTGTTATGCTTTATTTCAGTAAAAATGGTTAGGTCTCATCGGAGAGATTTGTTAATTAATGTGATGTGTTCTATTGGCAAAATTATTGTATATAAATAATAAATTTTAACTAGAAAACCCTCAGTCTAGTTCAACAATTTTTATTAGAATAACACATACTAATTTAAATAGACCTAAGCATCCCCTTTTCATATATACTAGTGGTTACGCTCAGACATTTATGTACACCAAGGTTCCGCTTTACGTCGTTGTTCGATTCCACACGTAGAGACGCAAACTGAATTTCGACGCATAGCGAACAATTTAAAATATGCATCTGTCCGATATACGTATTTTAAATTACTCGCTACGTTCCGAAAGTCAGTTTGCGTCACTACGTGTGGAACCGAATAGCGACGCAAATCAGGACCTTGGTGTAAATTGCTATGATTTAATGGAAATTCCATTCGTGATATGATAAGAATTAGAGAACTAAAGTCTATAGAAGAACTATATGTGGAAAATCCTCAGACGGGTTCAACCATGTTTATTGAAATAACACATGCCAATTTAGAGAGGTCTGAGTGTACCTTGTATGACGTGCGAGCAATTCCATTCACAATATTATATGAACATATAAAATCCTTAGAAAGTCCTTCGGGAGGTACCGGGTTCGAATTCGATAGGGGCAGGATACAGAAAGGAGTCTTCTTCATTTCGGAGATCGGTGATCAAAATAAAAACAACTATATCCCACTGTCAGTAGTACTGTAGGCTGACATGAAGCTATGCAATGCGCAGATTGTTCTATGCAAATCGGACCTACACCCATACGTCCTAGATTTTGTTACTGCGTAAGGTACGGTAGGAAAATCAAAGCTAAAGAATCAGCCCCAGAACTGATTGGAAAGTTAAATTTGTGAATGAAAGTTGAATTGAAGAACACATCAACTAAGTACTTCATATTCAACTGACTGGACCAATGGTGTTTGTAATCACGATGTGATTACTAATGATAAACACGTGACAAAAAATCAAACTTCAGATACCGGTTAAATGAACGGATTTGGATGCTGCGAATCGATGGCCAATTAAGCAAAACAAAGAATAGAAGCATTTTGTCTCCGTTAACTCTCCGTTAACTGTATTCTCAGGAGACAACATTGTCGCCCTCGATAGCAGAGTAAATAGAGCGCTTGCTCTGTTATTAGAGGATCCCGGGTAGTAACCAATCAAAACAAGGTGCAACTATTTATTTTTATTGCATCATGTGTATGTCTTTCTAAGTATCCCAAGCCGTAGTTGTGTGCTTTTATTCGCCATAATTATTTTTAAAGTTATTTTTGAAAGCAATACTTATTTGTGGGAGCTTACGCTAGACTTATATTTTGAAACCTACTTATTTGAAAGGTCTACGTTAAGTTTCCTCTTAAGTATATTTGTTTAAACAAGTGTCTAGTGTTAAAAATTGTAAACAACTCATTTCGAAAAGGACCGCAGAAAACAATGTGAATTTTAATTTTAAGCCATCTTTGGGTCTTAATAATACGCTTTAACTGCATGGAAATTTCATACGAATTTTAGTGTCAAGTTGAATCAAAACCGTCTATTACTAAGAGGCATTTTGTTTAAAGTAATAAATTTGAAAGTGCACATAAAAAATAGAAATCAATTGTCAATTAAGTAGGGAGCTCCTTATTGCTTTAATATATCAGTAGGTTCTTTGAGAAAGTAGTTAAATGAATTTTTATTAATGAAAATAATCTCAAACCTTTGTAAATTTTCAATCAACAACAAACTTTCCAAACTTCATTACATTTGTTGTCACCATGGCTTTTGTTGTTTGAAACACCTTGTTTGTTCTTTGATGTTTGATCTTTAAATGGACTTAAATGGACTGCATGCAGATCGAACGATTGTACCCTGTTGAACTTATCCGAACATTTACGCTGCCTGATCGACTATGACAAAACATTCATAGTTGTAGAAATTCGGTATTTGAAATTGGATTTGCACAGCAACGTCTATCAAGTTCTAGGCCTTATAAATAAAATACTGTTTTTGTGCTAATATCAATTTATTCCTCAACCATGTTGATCCTTCACGAATTGCAAAAAAATCATTAATAAATTATTAACAAATTACCAAATTCACGATACTTTTCCATATCAAGGATAGATCAGCTGAACATCTAAGAAGTAAAGTCATTAAAATTCTGCACTATTTCACCGCATAAAAAATAATGGTGTTGGATAATGAATCGAGCTTCGTTAGCCCAATAATATCTGACTATAACAAAACTCTTAGAATACAAATCTACCTTACACCTTGGCACGGTTGAAAGGGTTCACTCAACAATCATCGAGATCACAAAATGTCTAACGGATGAATATAAAGATCTCCCATCCGAATCAACCGTATCAACTATCAACGACTACTCTACGGGACAAGGTAACTGAAGACGTAATGCAAAAATGTCCAAAACTCTCAACAAACCAATCTAGGAAGAGAAAATTTAAAGAAAGTAGAATCCAAAATATATGAATTTGCGGATACTATATACGTGGCCATAAAACAAATTCAAGGAAAATACAAAGCAAAATTTAGAAAGGTAACAGTAGCAAAGAACAACAAAATTACAGTGATAACAGTTTCGGGCAAAAAAATACAGAAGACCCACATAAAAAGTGTAACTGACTGAATACCATCTCGATACCAACGACCATTGTATCAGCAAACTCATAAGGGGTATGCATGCAAATTCAACAAAAATCCAATAATTAAGACACTGAACGATAACACAATTTTCCTGAACAACTTTAATGGGGAAATTTTCAACAACAATAAAAGAAAACGGAAGGGAAATTTTATAATACAATATAACAGTGAGACCATAATAATCAATAAGATAACATTCGATCACTAACCAAGAAACGCGGACAAGCCAGAGACTGTTGAACACTTGGAAGCCAACATTCGATGCGTTATTGTTGAAATACGACTAGAAAAGCTGCGAGATGGTATTCGTGGCAATTAAAATTATTTGTCTGCGTTTTATTTAAATTCAAAGTTCTATACTTCGAAATGAAACACCTAATGGTGTAACTAACACAATATATAAAATTGGTGGAGATTAAGATTATTTATATGTTACTACATATACCTGATGACGCAATTTACCGCAATCCCGTTAACTCATAGCTGAAGAAATCAACTGTGGTAGGATACACGTTGGCTGTAGAGGTACTATTATTCGTTACCATTGTGCTTGGTTTACACAATGAACCAACAACGAACGCGTTGTGCACGATATACATGCGGTAGGTTCTTAATTGTGACAAGCCTGGATAACGATAAGTGGTTTATATCCGATCGGCTTTGCCCCTGACGAACTTGTGCGTGGTAGTGAAATTCATCGTTTAAGTTTTTTACGGTCAGCCCAATAACCTAGATTTTCTACCTACCTAGCACACCTACCTAGCACTTAGGTATGTGAAAAGCCTTTCGGTTTAGGTTTGAACCGCTTCTTGTATCTCGTGATTGGAGCTGTGTTGTGAATGTACGTCGATTAGCGCAATTAATATGACTGGAACACAACTCTCGTGATGATCGCTATCATTAAAGCTTTTATTAATCTTTATCAATCCAGTGTTATGATATGTTGGTAAAACGCACGCAATTATTAAAACCCCTAACTGAAAAGTAGAACCCTTATAGAATTATTAAAAACCTAAACGTTAAAGTAAATAAGTTTTATCTACTACAAATATATAAACGATTTAGCATTCGGGCTTTTAGCAAATTTTACTAAATTAAAAATATTTAATCTTTAATTTTATTGTGGATTATATTTTGCCGAATCAAACCCGGCAATATACATTAGGTACTAAAAAAAATTATGTTTACTATAGGTAGGTTTTATTCAAGCCTAAATTTATAATTACACATCCCAAAATAAATTCACCACAATTTACGAAAAAATACCTTACCATCATTATTTTGCTGCTATTTTAAGAATAGCCAATGCTAACCAACAAAAGGAAAAATACAAACAAACATAGATTTCTATTGCGGAGCAATTTTGTAAATGATATAAAAATGTAGACCAAAAGTAGCTGGAACATCATTTTTTCCAAACCAAAATATCATTTTCATTCTTCCCCAATGACTAGCAGATTTTTCTATGTTTCGGCTTCCATACAAAATGTATAATTTTTTCTTTTAAATAAGATGTTGTCATTTTATCCATCTCACACACCTCCTCTGCCTATATATATTTGTGTACATATGTACCTTGTGGAAAAAAATGCTGAAATCGAAGAACGACTTAAAATATTGTCTATGGCACAAAAGTATCTCTTTTTTTGTAATAAACAAATTGAATTATTTTGCCAAACAAAAAAATGAATTCTCATATTTTTCCTAAAAATTTAATAAGCTTAATACCAAAATAAAATATTTTAAAGTAAAAATTTACAAGCAAAAACAACAAACCAATTTTTTAATACACAACAAAAAAGTTTTTTTTTTTTGGTATAATGAAAATGGAATGGAAATTTCGGTTATAAAATATAATATGTGAATTTTTTTTTTTGGGGAAACACAAATTTTTTTTAGGTTATGTTTATTTAATTTTTTGTAATATATTTTTATTTACGAGGTTTTTTTTGTGTGTGTCAGACAAAATAATATAATATACGAAATGTATGTGCGTAGGTAGGCCTGACACAAATTATTAACTCGATCCTGTGTTTTCCATTCCATTTTCATTTTCATTTCAGTCTTACTTAAATAATATTATTATATGCGTATATAATAATAATAATAATAATAATAATATGTTGGTGAAAAATAAAAGTTAAAATGTTAAATTGTATAAATTGTAACGCTTTATATACACGCACGTGATAATAAATGTTGCGAGTATATATTTCCGTAACAGCGCATTTATGATGTGGCTTTGGATGAGTGTGGAGATTAATATTTCATAATTTTTCACGTTCCTTGTTTACATCGCGAATTTAGTTTGTAATGCGTTTTTATGTAAATTCACCGCAATCAAAGATTTTACGAAGATGTTGTGGAACACAACACAAACAACACATAAAATTTACCACGACAATTGAAGTACATTATAACACTTAACAAAAATTAAATTTTACACACATAAGTCAAATCGTTTTATGGGCTTGTGTCACGATATTTTTAAATCGATAAAATTTGTTATTTGAATTATCAACCTTAACATAACGTTTATACAAAATTAACAAAGCTTATTCTAAAATAGGTTATTCTAACATTGATAGATGAGATTTCTTATATCTATCAAGGGTTCGTAATTTAAACAAAAAAACCTAAGCAATTGTTCTGTAATTACCGACTTACATCCCCCAATATAACATCACAACATAAAACACCAACTATGGATAGAGATATGCAGACAATGCACAATATAACACGTGGTACATTAAAATCGCCTAAATGTAACCTTTTGCCTGTTCACCGCAGGGAATTGAACCTCAAACTAACAAAACAAGCGCTATATACTTACTCCGATATCGAGAGCTACAATAAAACCTACAACGCACGCCGTTCGATTTTCAACATCGGAAGTACCAACTTTCAACATTCATCATATTTCAAACAGAAACCCTCAAACTTCAATGTTTAGATTTCAATATTCTACATTTAACGCTTAACATTCAACAATCAACAGGTAACCTTCAACATTAAACATTCATAATTCATCGTAAAACATTTAATCTTCAACCTTCAAATTTCAACTTTCAACCTTCAACCTTCGATCTAAATCTCAATCTTCAATTGTTAACCTTCAATCTTTAAACCTTCAACCTTCAATCTTCAACCTTCAACATTGAACCTTGAAACTTCCACCTCCAAGCTTCAACTTTCAAATTTCAACCAACAACCTTCAATCTTCAATGTTCATCCTTTAACCTTCAATCTTCAACATCTTCAACCTTCAACTTTTAACCTTAACCTTGAACATTAACAATTCAACCTCCAAGCTTCAACTTCCAAACTTCCACCATCAACCTTCAACAATTCAACCTTCAAAAACCAAACTTCAACCTTCTACCTGCAACGTCCAACCATCAACCTTCATCCTTCAACCCTCAACCTTCGACCTTCAATATTTTACCTTCAACCATCACTGTCATCAACCATTAATCTAGAACTACCTACTACTACAATTTTTTTATTTAAATTATTTAATTATTATTATATTTATTAAATTTGTTAAACTAATTAAATTTATTAAATTTATTAAATTTATTAAATTTATTAAATTTATTAAATTTATTAAATTAGTTTTTAAACTAACTAATTTTATTTAATTTACAATAAATGTTAAAATTGTTAAAAGTATTAGATTTATTGAATTTATTAAATTTATTAAATTTAGTAAATTTATGAAATTCAATATTTGAGAAATAAATCAATTACTTAAATCATTAAAATAAGTTTAACATACTAAGTATTCAATTTATTAAATATATTTAATTTATTTACTTTAATTAATTTATTTACTTTATTTAGATTATTTACTTTATTTAATTTATTTAATTTTTTTAATTTATTTTATTTTATTAATATATTAATTTATATATTAATATATTAATTTATTTTATTTGTGTAAGTTATTTAATTTATTTAATTAATTTAAATAATTTATTTTATTTATTTAATTTATTTTATTTATTTAATTTATTTAATTTATTTAATTTATTTAATTTATTTTATTTATTTTATTTATTTAATTTATTTAATTTATTTAATTTATTTAATTTATTTAATTTATTTAATTTATTTAATTTATTTCATTTATTTAATTTATTTAATTTATTTAATTTATTTAATTTATTTAATTTATTTAATTTATTTAATTTATTTAATTTATTTAATTTATGTAATTTATTTAATTTATTTAATTTATTTTATTTATTTTATTTGTTTAATATATTTAATTTATTTAATTAATTTAATTTATTTAATTTATTTAATTTATTTAATGTATTTAATTTATTTAATTTATTTTATTTATTTTATTTATTTTATTTATTTTATTTAGATTATTTATTTTATTTGTTTAATATATTTAATTTATTTAATTTATGTAATTTATTTAATTTATTTAATGTATGTAATTTATTTAGTTTATTTAATTTATTTAATTTATTTAATTTATTTAATTTATTTATTTTATTTTATTTATTTAATTTATTTAATTTATTTAATTTATTTAATTTATTTAATTTATTTAATTTATTTAATTTATTTAATTTATTTAATTTATTTAATTTATTTTATTTGTTTTATATATTTAATTTATGTAATTTATTTAATTTATGTAATTTATTTAATTTATGTAATTTATTTAATTTATTTAATTTATTTAATTTATTTAATTTATTTAATTTGTTTAATTTATTTAATTTATTTAATTTATTTAATTTATTTAATTTATTTAATTTATTTATTTTATTTAATTTATTTAATTTATTTAATTTATTTAATTTATTTAATTTATTTAATTTATTTAATTTATTTTATTTATTTTATTTGTTTTATATATTTAATTTATGTAATTTATTTAATTTATGTAATTTATTTAATTTATGTAATTTATTGAATTTATTTAATTTATTTAATTTATTTAATTTATTTAATTTATTTAATTTATTTAATTTATTTAATTTATTTAATTTATTTAATTTATTTAATTTATTTAATTTATTTAATTTATTTAATTTATTTAATTTATTTAATTTATTTAATTTATTTAATTTATTTAATTTATTTAATTTATTTAATTTATTTAATTTATTTAATTTATTTAATTTATTTAATTTATTTAATTTATTTAATTTATTTAATTTATTTAATTTATTTTATTTATTTTATTTGTTTTATATATATAATTTATGTAATTTATTTAATTTATGTAATTTATTTAATTTATGTAATTTATTTAATTTATTTAATTTATTTAATTTATTTAATTTATTTAATTTGTTTAATTTATTTAATTTATTTAATTTATTTAATTTATTTATTTTATTTAATTTATTTAATTTATTTAATTTATTTAATTTATTTAATTTATTTAATTTATTTAATTTATTTAATTTATTTAATTTATTTAATTTATTTAATTTATTTAATTTATTTTATTTATTTTATTTGTTTTATATATTTAATTTATGTAATTTATTTAATTTATGTAATTTATTTAATTTATGTAATTTATTGAATTTATTTAATTTATTTAATTTATTTAATTTATTTAATTTATTTAATTTATTTAATTTATTTAATTTATTTAATTTATTTAATTTATTTAATTTATTTAATTTATTTAATTTATTTAATTTATTTAATTTATTTAATTTATTTAATTTATTTAATTTATTTAATTTATTTAATTTATTTAATTTATTTAATTTATTTAATTTATTTAATTTATTTAATTTATTTAATTTATTTAATTTATTTAATTTATTTAATTTATTTAATTTATTTAATTTATTTAATTTATTTAATTTATTTAATTTATTTAATTTATTTAATTTATTTAATTTATTTAATTTATTTAATTTATTTAATTTATTTAATTTATTTAATTTATTTAATTTATTTAATTTATTTAATTTATTTAATTTATTTAATTTATTTAATTTATTTAATTTATTTAGTTTATTTATTGATCAGTGTGCTCAGGGTGTTAAAATTTTAGTATTTTCTTAAATTCCGTTTTTGTGTTCAGTTGTAAACCAATTTTATTAGTATAGAGTTTAAGTATTGTCTGGGATTTCCGTGGTGCGTTTGTGACCTTGTTCCTGTTTAAATCATCAGGCAGGAGGTTTTATTAATTTTTTAAACTAAATTAATTTTAATTATTATTTAATCCCTAACGGACAACCCCACCCCAATCTTCCCATCCATCTTTGAAACATCAATTAAGACTATTCAGAAATGCTTCTTCCAACTACTCCTCTCTGTCTGCTCAAAAGATGGTGACAAGATGGTATAGTCGATAGTATTTGGGCTGTTCGAATGGGATGTTTGTTAGAATAGATGAGTGTCCTGTATTGTTATAGCCTCATGACTGAGCTCGCTGCTATTTGTTTACCTAGGATATCTAGAGCTGTGAGTTAATAGATATTCTTCATTACTTAAGGGGATGTGCTTCTAAGAGCTCCATTAATGCAAAAGGCAGCTATTTGTTGACAACCAAGATGCGGATTACCAAATTATACGCAATAATCCAGATAAAAATTCTAGAAAATATGTACGATTAATCACATTTATTCCGTGGTAGATCTGTTGGTTGCATACGGACAGGCTACTATTAGTAAAAATGACAAACGATCCAACACAAAATGTCTTGGATTTCCAATGTTAATTAAAATCAGTCATAACTCAAATTCAACAAAATTATAGCAATCTTTCAATGTTATAGATTGTTACCTGACCTAATGGAGTAATTTTATTTTAAAGACTTCTTTTGAATTGCTGAAAAGGTTTATCGTATAATTAACTCCCATTCTTACATGATAATGGCGATACTTGGTTGAAATCAAACACGAAATATTATTTTCAATTGAAGTCCTGGTCTCTACGATGAGACCAATTTTCCAATCCTCCCTTGAGGAGGAAATCACCCTAAAACGCTTGCAAAACCACAAAAGGGGTGCTATATAACTCAAATTCACCAGGCCATGCCTTACAGAATTGACTATAGTTGAGTGCTCTTTTTGCAGGCAATTCCACCCCGAAACCGCTCATAGCTGGGCGGCCGTATTGTCCGCCATTTGCCTATCGATAATATCCAACGGAAGAGAGGTTCTCCAAACAATCCGTCTTCTTACGGAGACTTCCCAAATCCCCGCTATGACCCTTCCGCTTCCTAGCAAGTGATTACTGGGTATTCAATCTAAAGTGACAACAATCCTTCCCTGATTGCCTTCACCTTCACGTTATTAAAAACGAACCAAGGCATGTAATGCCGGCTCCGTGTACCCTTAATAATTATAGTTGATTATGCAGCATTTTTAGTCATTCGCGCGGGTCCAAATGCCCATTAATGAAAATATCAATATTTCTTTGTATCTCAAATATGAAAACGTTATCACTTTTCTACGAGAAAAAACGAAAGGGATTTGGAACTTATTAGAGTAGATACTCGAACGGATATAGCAAGCAAGCAATGTGCTAGTTGGAATCCTGACAACTAAATCAAT
This sequence comes from Nephrotoma guestfalica, assembly GCA_963691935.1. Lineage (NCBI taxonomy): Eukaryota > Metazoa > Arthropoda > Insecta > Diptera > Tipulidae > Nephrotoma > Nephrotoma guestfalica. The sequence goes on along the minus strand of OY829914.1, from coordinate 30,942,029 downwards.
TCAGCAAGGTAATTTGAATTACAAATTATACTTTTCATAAAATTTGGGCAAGTTTTTGCGATTGCAAAGTAAAACAACACAATAATTTGCTGTAGATGTTTGAAGTCGCAAGTTTTACTGTGCAATCGGAAAAAAATCCAAATTTTATGAAAAAATGGAAATTTAGGAGTAGGTATCTATCCCATTGGAAATAATTATCACTAATTTATTACCATACTATAAATTCAGTTTTATAGCCAGTTTTCATTACAATTGCTTCAGAAATAGTCGAGTTATGTCCAGCGCAACCGATAGAAGACTTCTAATGGATACCAATACAACGATACAAACAAATTTTCATCGTACCTTGTTAAGAAATAATCGAGTTTCGTCTAGTATTTTAAGATTTCTACATTCTCTAGGCCGAGATTCTTGATCTAGGATGTAAACCGCTACCTTAGTTATCGTCAATTAGTGCTTCTCAATATGAGAATCATAAAATTTGTGTCACTAAGCATTAAATGCACTAGAATTTGTAACTAGAATATTTAATATTTATTTGTTTAAAATAATTAAGATTCCGTACCTATACAGAAAACATTATAATTTATGAATAGATCTACTTCGCCGGAAACAAACAAGCCTCTCACTCACTAAAGTCACTGAATGTGATTTTCAGTTCAAGATGGTATAGTTGTTGTCTGTTTATGTACCAATCAATACGACATGCAAGTACATATTTAGGATATTATTTATTATGACCATCATCAACAAAACACAAAATTACCAAAAATTCATCAAACCGATTTTTATGTCCGTATCAAGCAACAAACCAAAAATTAATTTCGTTCAGCAAAAATCAATCATGTCGACTTTATGGCTGTTAATAAACACATTTTATCTCAATAAAAAAAAAAATGTTGTTAATAATCTCGATCATGACGGAATTGATTTGTTCAGGTCATTAATTTTAATTTATTTTATAACCTAATATTATGGCATTATGGCATTGTATACACACTCGTACGTTATGGTATATTAAAGGGGAAACTGCATCATCGTGCGTGATTCTAAGCGATAATTTGTTTAAAATATATTGGTTTGTGTTTTAGAATTTTACCCTAAATTTTGGTGTTATTATGTGATTTATTTTATCAGATTCCACCCCTTTCAAGTATGTTTTTTTATCTACGAATTAATGTGTTAATGTACGAAACGGAAATGAAGACAATTTCGAATGTCGACGAGGCGACCGAATATGGAATTACAAAAACCGGAATTCAAAGAGATTTACAATGACAACAACACAATAAATTTTAATCGTTATTATGGAGTTTATGTTTATTAGGCTTGTGATTATTACAGGAAGTTGTTAGATTTTAGAAGACGTAGATAGAACAGAACATTTGGAAATGGTAGGGTTTTAAGTTTGAGTTGGATAGTTGGAAATTGTAAGTTGAAAGTTGGAAGAAGTTTAATATTTTTAATTGGAGGCCGAAATTTCGTTAAAAAAGTTTACAAATTTGACGTGAAGAAATACAAAATAAAATAAATCGGCGTTGGATTTGAAAATTTCAAATATAAAAATAAATTAACAAGAAAGATCACTGAGGGGCATAAAATTGCCTTAACCTACTTTTAAAATTATCTTTAGTTAAACAAAATCAAATAAATAATTAATTCTATTGAATCTCATACACACCATCGTCACTGGTTCATTATCGCCATAGTTGAATCTGTGTCCATCTAAGTGGAGGAAGTCATGATCTCTTAGTTGTCTACCAGGCACCTTTCTTTTAATTGACTTTAGCACATACGGTGCGTCGATTAGGCCTAGTAGGAGAGTACCAATAAATGTATTTTTTAGCAATTCGTGTCTATTTACTAGAGTTGTCAAGTTGTATGTCTTTCAAACTTATTTTGAATTTGCTCAATACTTTGAGATTTACAGCATGTTTTCAACGAAAGTAACCCTTAGATTTTTACTTTCAACTACTACCTGAAGGAGTACACCATTTATCTTGTAGCCGTGTGTAACAGGGTTGGGTTTTCGGTGAAATGATAGAGATCTCCAATATTGAGACTCAGAGAATTAAACTCGCACCATAACGCTAGGTTGTCAATATCTTTCTGTAGTTTATTGGCATCGTCGACTGACTCGATGGCTTTATAGATTTTGAGGTCATCTGCGAACATTGCAATGCTTTATTACTTCAGTAATAACTGAAACGAGCCTCTGGTGTACCACAACGAGAGCCTTGTGGTACACCAGAGGTTGCTTGTATTATATTTGATGTTTTACTTCCTATTTCAATATATTGGATTCTATTACTCAAATAAGATTTGAACCAGGCTACAAACTGGCTGGAAAATCCGAACTTGAAAATATGTTCCAAACTTTTACAATGGCTGATGGAGTCGAAAGCTTTTGCAAAGTCGGTGTATATTACGTCAACTTGTTTGTTCTTCTCAAATTCTATGAGATTTGTAGATACTGATCTTTTAGGCATAAAACCATGTTGATATCCCATGTTGAAGCACTGCTTTGAATGAGTTGCATATTACTAGTTCAAATAATTTAGGTATAGCAGATAGAAATGTAATACCTCTGTAGCAGAAACATCATTTCTAGACCCAGTTTTGAAAATAGGAATCACTCTAGTTATTTTCCAGTATTGTGAAAAAATTGGCAATTTTAATGGCTGATTGAATTAAATTCTTAGACGATTTGCCAAACTTTTAGAATTTTTTAAAAATGAAGCTAGAATACCACCAGGACCACATTCTTCTCCGAATCCTAACAATGGTCGCTGGATGTCTTCTCGCTCGATGTGTGGGGTAAATATGAATGTACTATATTCACTAGTGGTTGGATCTTTATAATTATCAATGTATTCTGCTTTATAAATAGATTGGAAAAACTCAGCCAACATGTTGGTTATGATCTGTGGATCACAAGACTTTTGATCATTAAACTCCATCCAGGCTGGGTTGGTCGCGTTTGGTTTTAAAACATTCCAAAAGTGTCTGGGATCGCCATTTATTTTATACTTTAGATTGCGAATAAAGCTTCTGTATCTCAGTTAAAATAAGATTCAAAATTTCAGTTATATGCAGTAAATTTCTGTTCACTATCCTGAGAACATAATATGAGGTTTTCTTCATAAGCCTCGTCTTTTTTGTTTTTAAGACTGATAATTTAATCGTCACACCATGGAGGATATTTGTTCGGTTTGGTCATAGACACGGGAATGAATAAATCAATTCCTTTAAATAGATGCGTGTAAAATTTTTCCACATTTACATCTATGTCATTGCTGTTAAACTCGGCATTCCAATTTATTTGCTTAAATATTGTTGTAAGTTATTCGAATTGGCCTTCCTGAAGTTGTAATGTGGTTTCCGGTTTTGGTAATTTTGGAACCTGTTATTCACATTGGTGATTAAATGTCCCAATTTGCTTACATCCCATTCCTGATATTTTGATACTAACGTTATTCAGAATTCCGTTGATTTGTTTTGCCATCTTTGTAATGATAAACAACGTCGTCTAAGAGGTTGGTCGATTAATGTAGCCAAAAAATAAGACTTTCCCTCCGTTTAACAGTTCTAGTTAATAGTTTTAGTTATTTTTATTTATGTGTAATGTTATCGATATGAAGTCCTCAGTTATGCTTTCCATTGCACATAGTTCATAGTTGTTCTACTTACATTGATTGTACATGTCTCATGTTTGAGCATAAATTATTTAATCCTCTACTCTTAGTGATATTAGGTTCTTTTCAGCAGTAGACACAGGCGATTGCCGTTGTTACAATGACAAACTTAACTATTTCTTACTCCTGTTGTTGGGGGTACGCCTAGAATACCACCACAGTACCCACTTACATTCGTAAAACATTTTTCTTTTTTCTTGTTATTTCATCCACTAATCGGCACGATGAATCGGCACTAGAACACGTTACTTTGCTTGTCCAGAATTTATTTGGTTAAATATTTTGTTTTTTTTTTCTAACGAGGATATTTAATTTATAAATTGAGAGTTGCCCGTTTGCATTTTTTTTTCATAAATACCGATTTTGGTGTGAGGGTCTTCAATCATGATATTTAATTATTATCTCAAAAACATCTCCGGCCTCTTTCAAGGTGATTTTGCCGACTAGATCTCAGGGTTTTGGGTCTTGGGAAAGTTGAGGCTTGCATATTCCTACCCTACACCATGGAACAGAACAGAAAAAATAAATACTGGAACTAACTTGAATTAACGCCAGAATTAAATCGGCCGAAATTTGAGGAAAATGAAATAAATATAATAATACCCGAGTGTGCCCATCCAGGAACGACCGGATCTCCAGAATGACAAGTACAATATCTGCTGACGAGACCCTATGAATGACTCATCGACCCTTAGGGGCCGATCCCAGCCACAACGAAGCAGCATTAGCAACAGACAAAGTCTCTCTTCACTTGGAGCGACCTCTAGGTAAGCTCCCACATTACACACTCCGACAGCTTGAGACTGCCAGAGTGCCACGGGGAGACCGTGTAGATTTTATGATCGTCCCCGACTGGACGACACATATGCTTGACTCACTACTCGACCCTGTGGATGTCCTGCCAAAGGGATGAAGAGGAGTGGCAAGCCCAGCCTGCAACTATGGAACCGACACGAAATGAAGCCCTCTTCCCATCATACCAATTTGACAAATTTAGTAATTCATTTTATCATAAAAAACAACAAAACAAAAAAATAATAGGTCACATGACCAGGAAAACACGGAAAAATAAATTGAGGCCGATGAGGGAGAAATAAAATAAAACCGAATGCTAGGTGTCGCCGTGCTATCTTTATTTCAATACAATTTTGAAAAAAAAAAAAACAAAATCAGAAACGAAAAGAGGAATAAAAACAAAAAAATCAAACTAAAAGGGTCAAACGTCAAATTCCGAACTAAAGGGAACAGACAAAAAATAAATCGCACAAAAATGGCCGCTAACTTGAATAATTACGTACGAAATAAAACAAAAATAGTTTAATCAAAAGGCACGCTGAACGTGAACATTAATACAGCGAAACCAATGTACACCCCTCGATTTCACCAAAATATATTGCATAAAATTTAAAAAATTTGAAAATTGAAAATAAAAATAAAAATTGAAATCGGAAAAATTTAAAATTTGGATTCAAGAAAATAATAAATAAATAAAAAATCGCTACCTTTTGACCTGATTGAGGTCGACCTTGAGGGTTGTGGCTTCCTGGATTGCCGAAATCGAAGTCTTCCCGCCGTTAATAAATTTGGCCTCGCTTGGCCCCCGTAAATGTTGGGCGTCTTCCAGCCTTTCCTCGAAAATAATGTTGGGCAACTCTTCGCCGTAACCGTAAATGTTGTTGGGCGTTTTCCCGTCGTAAACAATAATGCTAATAGCCACATTTTTTGCCGTAAAATGTGGCGGCGTTCTCTCCTTCACGTTAGAAAATATTTGATGTTTCATAAACAGGATTCTGCACGGCTGGCTCAAATTAATTTTGGTGCACGACTGACTCAAATTAAACAAAACCACTCTTCGTAAAGGCGCACCTTAAGTTGTTATCCTTAAATTTAAACCGATTATTCCAACTTAAATTCACAACCAAATTTCAATTGGACAGTAATCACTTCATATAAAATAAACATTTTCAACCCTATAGATCCCGCGCGGAATTCTTGTTGTTCTCGTCTAACCAACTAATTTCCACGTTTCAATAAAACTCAAATTACACTTTTAACTTCTTAAATTGTTACAAAAAACTCAATCTCAAATATAATTTTTAAACATAACATTTTACCAATAAGGTAATAAAAAGCTAACTCTAAAAACAAATTTACAATTTTCTTTATTAAAGTTAAGCCAACAACTGCACTAAACTATCTAATAGCAAAATTCGGCCAAGTACTCTAGGAAATAAAAGTCAATACAGTTCAACACACTAAGAAAAATTCAAAAAACCACAGCAAATTCAATTTTTTCCATAGGTTCAAAACTTTTCCACTTAATTGGATCACATTCCAAAATAGATTCTGACTAACTTTTTGAAATCCAAAACTAGACTATCTTTATGAAAATTTCATACTCGTCTAAAAAAACTTTCTCGCACCAAAAAACATCTAGAAGAATATTTTGTTCGTTGGTGTCTTTTTGTTTTGTTTTCGTCGTGCACGTCACTCGCCCACCCTTTCACACCGCGCATTAATCGCACACAACAAAACGAGAAAACACGCAAGACATTGGTCTCGCTCTACATCATTCATTCGGCATTTACATGAACACTGGATGTGAACATGAAAACAAAACAAAATATTCAGGCTAATTTCAGTAGAAACAAATGATGTCAGTAGTAATATCATAGAACTGATGGTAATGCAGTCAATAAAAAGCATCAATAATTTAATTACCATTGAACAAAAATTCAAAAAGAACAAAGGAAAGGGAATAATGTTATGACCCCCCGAGGTGTCGTAACAAACTTCACTGGTGCTGGGTAATATTCCCAGTAATGAAAAATGTACATTATGAATTTTCGAGTTTAATTAGCTATACATATTAAACTAAGTCACGCAGATTGCTGTTATATAGATATTAATAGTCGTTACGCCTTTTGTTATTAAGCCTGTCCTGAGATAATTGGAACTACCAAGCAAATATATTTAAATCTTTCAGTACCATACACATTTTTTTTAATTTGATTTCTTTTTTATGCCGAAAAATATTAATTGAAATAATAATGTTCTTCCCACCGAGTTCTTTTCGATCTTCTAAGAAGCTTTCACAGAGCTATCGTGATTTTTGTACAGGACGAAAATGATTATTGATTCTTTCTAGAATTTTGTTGTTGTGAAAGTGCTTGAACACTGCGGTAGATTCAACATTTAGGGTTGAAGTTATAGTTACCAGGGAATAAATTTAACATAAATAGAGAGTGGTTAAATTTTAAGGGCCGATGTTGATTTTGAATAAAACACAAATTATTTAAGAAAGTATTGTCAATCCTTTTTATTATGATAATATGGTATGGTTCAATTATGCATGGAACAAAATATCGGCCAAATGGCCGCCGCGACCTCGGCGGCACACCTCCACCCGATAGTCCAAATTTTCGATGACGCTTAGGCATAATTGAGGTTCTATGCCGTTAATGTGCCGAATTATCTCATTCTTTAGATCTCGAACTGTTGCTGGCTTATCGACGTACACCTTTTCTCTCAAATAACCCCAAAAAAAGAAGTGCAACGGTGTCAAATCACATGATCTGGCGGCCAATTGACATCGTCACCACGTGAGATAACACGGCCATTGAATTTATCGCTCAAAAGAGCCATTGTTTCGTTAGCTGTGTGGCAAGTGGCACCGTCCTGTTGAAACCACATATCGTCCACATCCATATCTTCCAATTCGGACCATAAAAAGTTCGTTATCATCTCACGATAGCGAACACCATTCACAGTAACTGCCTCGCCGGACTCATTTTGGAAAAAATACGGCCCGATGATGCCGCCAACCCATAAACTGCACCAAACAATCACTCTTTGTGGGTGCATTGGTTTTTCGACAATCACTCTTGGATTATGATTCGCCCAAATGCGGCAATTCTGCTTATTGACGAATCCACTGAGGTGAAAATGTGCCTCATCACTGAAAATGATTTTCTTCGAAAATTGATCATCCACTGTTGCCATTTCTTGCCATAATTCTGACCATTGACGACGTTTGGAATGGTCAAGAGGCTTTAGTTCTTGAGTCAATTGCACCTTATAAGCGTGTAAATGCAAGTCTTTATGCATAATGTTCATCAACGACGAGCGTGAGAGGTGCAATTATTGGGCACGACGACGAGTTGAGATGGACGGCTCTTCAGCCACACTATCGCGAACAGCAGCAATATTTTCTGCTGTACGAGCTGTACTAGCATGCACTGGTGTTTTAAAATCTCTAACAGACCCGTTTGCCCAAATTTTTGCACGATTTTTCCGATTATACGCACATTTGGACGATTAAATTGACCGAAAATATCACGAAGTGCACGATATGCATTTTGATTTGAACGCCCATTTTCATAATATGCCTGAATAACTTTAACGCGTTGCTCGATTGTGTATCTTTCCATGGTTCAAATTAAGTTAGTCTGAAATTGAGAAATGGTAAATTAAATGGAGAAAAAAACTTGACGTTTAGGTGTGATTCACATTCAACGTCGGCCCTTAAAATTTAACCACCCTTTATTATAGCTTATTCTACTCATGTTTTAACTTCCGCTAGCAGCGCTGCTCGTACTAAAAGCCAAAGACTTTTCCTGACATAAATCGCCTTTTGAAATAATTTATTTTTATGTAAAGCTACCACCATTGGCTTAGACCAAAAAAATTCACTAGATGTAAGAAACTTTTTGATAGAAGGCCAATCGAAAAGGGAAACAGAAATTTAAATAATTTGTGTACTTGATGATGATCCAGGATCCTTTTTATAAATGGAATACCAAATAAAATTCGATTGCCGTATTTTGCTTGAAAATAAAACTGTGTTTCCTTTCCGCAATCATCCCAAATCTCTGCTCTTGATGTATTTTAGTTAATGAACACTATTTCAAAATTTGTAAAAAATTTAAATTAACTTAAATTGGTGTAACAATATCAATTTAAATAATTTAAGAACAATGACGTTCGCTAATTTAGCGCACACATCCCGGAATGAATAAAAGCATCCCATCGTAATTATATATTGTAACAAAGTGTATGAACACAACTTTAAGACAATGAAAACCACTCCTATCTCAATTGGAACCAATTCATCATTTTCTCTGGTATCATAAACATTACTTTGTTCGAGTACACCGCCGAACAACAAATTCCGTATAAATAAACACAATTTTCCGTTAAATTTATTTCGAGGGAATCTCTGGAAAGAGCTGAAGTGGTAATTTTTTTGTTACTGTTGTTGTTGCTGTTGTTATCGTTACGGTACCATCATCTGTTACGAACTTCTTTCTCAAAAATGAAATAAAGACTTTAAAATAAATAATTCTCGAGAGTTGTTTATCAACATTTTCATCAACACCAACGTTATTTTCATTTTATTACCAGGGAAGACGGGGGGCGAACAACACACTGAAATGAGAAAATTCTAAAGAAAACAATAGGGCCGCGCTCTGTACGAACAACAAATGAAAATAAATAATGGAAAATGTGTATAATATACAAATACAACAGCAACAACAACAAAATCAAAAAATAATAATAATAATAAATAATATTACAAGAACAACGCCATCGTCACTGAAAAGCAAGTCAAAAAAATTTCCTTAATACCATCCATTAACAATTTTTTTGTGCGCTTTTTTACCAAAAAATAATAAAATAAAATGAAAAATTATTTATCATATTTTATCGATGAAAATTCACTACCCCCGCACTCACATTGTGCCCCATTACACAGCACTCGCGTTCACTCATAGACTCATCGCATACACATACATATACGAACAGTAATGACATTAGATTTGTAACATTGTTAGTCAAATATTAATTCATTGTTATAGGAAAATAATAAAATTAAAAGGAAGTTCGAGGTTCATTGATAAAAAATAAAATGATAATGGGAATGTAGCTCGCGCCATACGTTTAGGGTGTGTCTGATATGTGTACGATGAATACATTAAATGTTATATTTATGCGGAATATTATTACCACATTACGAGTATAAATATCACATACGCTAAAATAGGTTTGGTTGTGGCATTACGAATTACTTCTCACTCACCTTGAATTGAAATTTTTTTATTTTCCTGTTCATTATTATGTGAGAGCACACAATCCAGAATAATTATATGAACGGTAATTCATTTTCTCAATTATTTAACTTGCGGTAATCGACGACAAGCCACCATTTTATTTTACCAGCGGCTTTGGCTTTCTTTTGCACGATCCAAAAGGGGGAAGGACCATGGGGAATAACTTGATCTGGATATTCGATTTTATGTTTTATCTGGTTGGTAAAAGTAAATGTTTGGTTTTCCTGTTGGAAGAGATGTTTAATGACCGACATTGCATAATTTTTGGATTTCCTTCTTTTCTTCAACTTAACGATTCGTTGTTCTAAACAGATTGGAAACCGAATTTTCTGCTCTTTTCCGAGAAAGAGAAATTAATTATTTCAATATATTCCTCCGGGAATAACTAAATCTTCTTGAATATTGATTGGCTTAATGTAGGTTTCACGATTTTCTCCATCTACGGGAGTATTAAAATTTGCTTAATTCTAGGCTCTATTGAAAACACCTGGGTACTAATATTAGAGAATTTCAGAGTAATATCGGTGACCGGCAACTCCAGAATTAAATTTTGAAAATTGATTTTTGCAATAAACTTTTGAAATGTTTCTAAGCCCTTTTATACTAAACCTATAGACCGGGTGAATTTTAAGCTGAAACTCTACGAAAAAAAATTCCATTATTAAAATTTAATCATTCCGGGAGGAGGCAGGCATATATTAGTGCTAAAATTAGTACCCCTCCTCCTCATCTTATAGGTGGGGCGGGAATAACCTTGAAATTAAAATAGGAACCCCTATTTTTCATTGCAGATTCGGATTCTACGGCTTAAAGTACGTAGGACTTCGTTGAAACATTTTTTTCGATTCGTGACAGATGGCGCTGTAATAACGATATTAAATTTGTTGAGAACCTATGCCCCCCGAAATGATTAAATTTTGATAATGGACATGTTTTTTTCGTAGAGTGCGTATTTTCCGAGATATTTGAAAGTTTCGGCTTAAAAAAATCACCCGGTACATACTCTCTAGTTGAGTAAAGTATAGGTTCTCAAGTTTTAAATTCCTGTTTTAAATTTCTTTGATTATGACGATGTCATATAACTGAATTGTCGGTTTCCTGGCTAGCCATTTGGATCGTTGTTGCAGTAAGATACTTCAGGTACCACATTTGTTGCACCAACTGCCAACGATTGAGATGTGATTCTTTCACGTGGGTATTGTCAAATTCGGGAACTTTGATATATGGATACAAGGTCGTTGATCGACTTCAGATTCGTTGATAACGCACAGCCTTCGAGAATTTAGAATTCCTTCTATTTCGGTGAGCAGACTGTTCATCTCTTCTAAAGTCAACATATTTCTTCCAACCCTTTTGATATGAAATTTGGTAGACTTGATTTGAGCTTCTCATTATCTTCCAAAAAGAGGAGAATTTGGTGGGATAAAGCTCCATGTGTAAAAAACATTCAGAAATATTATTGGAAGTTTTGATTAATTTGGCAAACATTTCGCGTAATTTTCTGCCAGAACCGACAAAATTGCTAGTATTGTCACTGTGAATTTCATTACAAATTCCACGCGGTGCAGTGAACCTTTTGAGTGCATCTAAGAATGCATCACTGATTAGATCTTCCACCAGTTCCAAATGGACCGCTTTCATACTTAGAGATACAAAGAAGTTTTGTTAAACGAATGGAAATTGGTCCTGCATAGTAAACAGCAGTTTTCAGAAATGGCCGGCTCAATTTAATTTGTGGACTAGGTAGCACTTGTGCTCTCTGACTTAAACTTTGAACTACATGTTCATGCATTTACCTTAATTTTGCCATTTGACACACAATACCCTTGACGGATTGTACCCTGGAGAAGTGACAAACCCGCATTCATGTTGCCTATATCTGCATTACAATTAATGCACCGTAATTGATGACTTTCATTGCAAAATTATCGTATGTTTCGTGGAGTAGGGAATCACACTATTCTGCAACTTAACTCCAACTCAAAGTAGCCCAAGGTCATCTAAAACCGCATTTAATAACCTGAGGCTACTGGTTTTGTTGATGTCCCATTTCGATTGAATATTGCCTTTGCACATGTTGACCAATAAGATGCAACCATGAATTAATCTTCCCGTAGTAGATGGGTCCCGTTCGTTCTTGTGTCTTTCTGGGCATCTCATCAAACCACTCTTTGGCGCAAATGATCCTTAGAGAGTTGGCCTTAATTTATCTTTCTTCTATATGGTTAGGCGATACCGTTTTGATTGGGGTGGCCAAAACTCAATGGATTTATTTAACTAGCTCCGAGTTCGATGAGAGACAAACTCCGCAGAGAGATCATGGCGCCAATTTGTAGTCGACAATGTGGAGAGAATTTCGAAGGGTGCGGTTACCAACAAAAGTGATTCAACGTTTGATTTTATGATTTGACTACCTCTTAACAGTGTAAATGAGATGTATCAGTAATAAAGCTGCGCATAATTCTAGGGGAAGAAGAGTTTGCTGTACAATCGGCGCCACATTGGCTTGTTTCGACTGGCTTCAGCAATCATTTAAGGCAACACCCGTGCTAGATTTGGAAGATCCATTAAATACAACTCTCATTTTTGCGACATTGTTGGATGTTATGAGTACACCGTGATGCGGTAAAAAACTCTATGGGCTTTGATGGAAATATTTCTATCTTGTGGTTCAATTGCTGATACTCTGGCATAAATCGCGATATAATGATGCAAATGCAGGGTTGCTTACGAATCGGCGTTCAACTTTCCTTAGCCTTTGAATTGCGGAAGATAATGAAACTAGTAAAAGAATTTATGGGAGTCTCACCACGAAACGATCTTCAGAATTCTTCTCTACGTAATCTACAAATGATTTTTGCAGAAATCTTCTTCCGGCGTTAATAGATTTTGCTGCTCGTTCAGTAATTTTTTTTTTAGTAAAAAAAAGATAAATCAAGATGCCACCAAAACAACAAAAAGCCGGGGCAACTACGAAGATATACAAGATGCCACCCAAAATACCTCCCTTCTGGAATGAACAACCGGCGGCATGGTTCATCCTCGTCGAACATCAATTCGGAATCCACCAAATTATTGACGACGATGAACGATTTGCATACACTCTCGGCGCGATACCACAAGAGACGGTTCAATTCATAACAGACAATTTTAGAAACCTGCAGCCAGGCACGAAATACAAAAGACTAAAATCCCCGTTGACCAACCGCTACACTATTAGCGAGGAGCAACGACTTGACGAGTTGCTCCCGCTTTCCAACAAATGGGAGACCTTAGACCGTCCCACTTTTATCGCCTGTTTGAACAAAAAGCAGGTGATTCGAAATTAGTAAACAACGATTTACTCAAAAATCTCTGGCTAAAACGTTTGCCAGACGACCTACGAGCGATAATGGCGCGGGATATCAAAAATTACATCGAGGAAATTTTACAGGTCGCCGACAATATCTGGATTTATGCTCAATTTTTACGTGTTGCAAATGTATTTTCGGCGTGAAGTCACTCGACTTCTTGAGCCACATAATTTCGAAAGAGGGTACCCGTCGAAAGACAGAGTTGATGTCATTTCAAACTTTGCACAACCAACATCAATCCGACAAATACAGTAGTTCGTCGGTATGGTGAACTATTACCACCGCTTTATGCCACAGAAGAAACTTCTCCTGGCCGAAGATTGCACAGAAGCTTTTGAAACGGTCAAGCGTTCTCATGTCGCTGTCACTCTTTTGGCACATCCGTTGAACGGCACGCAGTTCAACATAACTACCGACGCTTCCAATGTAGCAGTTGGAGCTGTCTTACAACAACGTAACAAAGGATGTTGGCAACCATTAGCGTTTTTTTCAAAGAAGCTCTCTCCTGCGGAAATTAAATACTCTACCTTCGATAGCGAACTTCTTGCTATGTATTTAGCAATCAAACACTTTCGCCATTTCGTCGAAGGCCGAAATTTCTCTATATTTACCGACCATAAACCACTTACAACAGTTATTGCATCAAAGGCAGAACGTAGTCCCCTCCAAGTACGACATCTCGATTCCATTGTCCAGTTCACTGCCGACATCCATCACATCAAAGGTAAACACAATGTGGTGAGCGACTGTTTGTCTCGTTCTGGTGAAACACTTCTCACAGAACTCAGCGTCTTCCCCTTCGACACGAAGGAATTACTTGTACAGCAACAACGCGACGACGAATTGCAGAAATTGATTTCAGCACGCACACCGGAATCAAGCGTAAACCTGCAACGGATCGACTTACCAGACAAGCAGCAAATTTGGTTTGAGACTTCTACAGGTAAAAATCGACCCTACGTTCCACTTAACATGCGACGGACAATCTTCGATAGTCTACATGGCTTATCACATCCCGGCATCCGTGCTACACGAAAACTGAAAGCTTCAATACTTCTGGCCAAGAATGAATACTGATACAAGCAAATGGGCTAAATCTTGTATCCTATGCCAAAAGTCCAAAGTACACCGCCACACAAAATCAGTGTTTGGTAAATTCGAACTACCAAGTGGCAGGTTCGAACACATCCACATGGACCTGGTTGGTCCACTGCCCCAATCGAATAGCTATCATTATATTTTAACGATAGTCGACCGATTTACCCGTTGGCCAGAAGCTTACCCAATCCGTGAAATGACCGCTAAAACCGTAAGTAAGATCTTCAACAATGAGTATACCTGTAGATATGGTGTTCCACTCTTCATCATGACAGACCAAGGAACACAATTCGAATCAACGTTGTTCACCGAGCTTACGAAGCTCCCTAGGTTCCCATCGCATTCGGACAACTGCATACAACCCGAAAGCGAATGGTCTTGTCGAACGGGTCCACAGACAATTGAAATCCGCCTTAACAGCTCGATGTAATACATCCCATTGGAGTTCAGAACTTCCAACTATACTATTGGGCATTCGAACCTCTGTCAAGGAAGACTTAGACTGCACACCAGCAGAGCTAGTATATGGTCAAAACATCAAGGTTCCCGGTGAATTCTTCATCAACGATCAAAATGCAAACCCAAACACAGATACTTCGGATTTCATGAAGCAGCTTCGTACCACCATGAGAGCCTTAGTTCCTACGAACACACGACATCCAAGCGAGCAGGCAATGTACATTCCCAAAAATCTGGAAACCTGTTCACACGTATTCGTGCGTGTGGATAGAGTCAGAGGTCCTTCGAGTACACCCTATTCTGGGCCGTATCCAGTAACACGCAAATTGCGCAAATTCTTTGTTGTGGACATAGATGGAAAATCAACAACAATTGGCATCGACAGGCTTAAGCCAGCATACGGAATACTTGTGGTAAACCCAGTCGAAAAACGTAGTGTTCGGAAAACGCTTAAATTTAATTTAAACCACTACGGCTTTCGATCCAGTAGGGGAGTGATGTAGCGGCTCAAAATGCTTTTCACTTCGTGGCACTCCTCGCAGCAAAACTAAGTATACACCGCGCCGCTTAATTACGAGGCATTGCTCGTTTTGCTGAATAGAGCTATTTCGCCACCTACCTACATTAGCGAATCTTGATATCTATCGATTATAGATAAATATCGAGAACTAAAAATATTCGCACGGGAAAAGAAAAGAAAAAACGAAGAAGGAGAGTCGGGTTTTGAAGTTCAAGAGACAGGGTCTCACAATAAACAGTGTCGCGAACAATCGTCCACCATTGAAGTCGTGGACTTGTGTGTAAAATTTAATAAATAATAAATTAACATTTATAATAATACAAATATAGTGAGTGTTCGCTTTCTTGGCTGGAAAACTCCATCATTGAAGCTAGGCATCCGAATATCATATTTGGAAGGACAGGGTCATTCGCGTTTACTACTGCAGCGAAGTATACTGCAGAACTGATTAGCTCCAATGAGTAGGTCAATATTATCTGACTTGTAATATTAGGGGTTCGATAACTCGATTCCAGCGTGTGCCTTTGTATTGCCATTAACGCTTTGCGGAGGTAGTTTACTGGTAACTTTTGACCGAGTTCGAATGACCCAATCTAACTGCAGGCGTCGTACGCAGCGCTTGTGAGCCGGAGTCCAGCAGAGTCATGTACGGCGTTGTTCTCTCGGAATGGTCAACAATTTGCACTACAGCAGTGGAGAATATTGCTTAAATGCTATTGTTTTGGCAATGATGGTTCTTGATTTTTTACTATATGATGAATGAGATGTAGTTTGAGTAGATTCACCAGAACCTTCTTCGAGATATAAAAGCGTGTTGTGTTTTTGACACATCATTGACATCGTCGCTTAGGCAACAGAAGCAGCGATTGGTGCGTTTTGCAAACACCTTTCGAACATTATAGCTCTCCTTACATTGAAAAATAGAATGATCCTTGTCGTGACACATCACACATTGATATACCGGTGTTACGGCAGCGTGACTACCAATTTCGTCTTATTCATGCTCACAGGCAACATGCCCCTTTACTACTTGCTTTGGAATGGTTCGCTTTGACTTTGACGATGACGTTAATGACTCTAAACTGTCTATAAGTGGACTCAAAATTTTAAGAAACTCGGAGAATTCCGGGTGACTGATAAGGTTGTCAACTTCTCACACTTCACCAAGAGTTTTCGGTCCTCGTATGACCTCGTCAGAAGTGTCCATCAGACTAGATAGATTTTTGAATTACCGGTTGTTCCGTTCTTTCTTTCTAACACACCTTTCATATAATTTGTTGAGTGCGCCAGCATGTTTACTCTCCGTCACAGTATTGTGACGTAATAATAAAGCCATTGGCCACAGAAAATAAAAAATGTCGTTTTCTACGTTTTTTTTTAATCCATGCAATCCTTTTCTGGGGCCGAAGCACTCCCTGCTCTTTTGCGGTTGATTTTTCCGGCTTACTTTACGCATCCCTGTCAAATCGAAGACGTACGGCTATAGGACCGATTTAAGTTACCATCTGCGCATTGCATAGCTCCATGCCAGCCTATAGTACTGGACATGGAAAATGGGTCGGCCCATGAGTTTTGCACGCCGATAGGGGGTCGTAGTTGTGTTCCTTTAAATCACAGATTACAATCTGTTGATGACAATTTTCTTTTGCATCCTGCCCCTGTTTTCTACGTTTATCTTAATTGTTTCGTCATTTATTAAATTTGTAGTACAGTGCTGCTTCATTTTGTTATAGAAATCATGATAGTTGTTGATGCCATCGACAACAATAAAATGGTGGCGATATTTTTAGTGGTGTGTCTTCAATTATTTGTTGTTTTTGTTGCTTCTGTGGAGAAGGATAGTTATTAAATTTTATTTCGTTACTTTCCTTCCTTTAACACGAATCCACTCTCCGTCTTTTTTGTCAATTCTTCCTCGTCCGTATGATAATCACATTATGCTCTGCCATTAGATTCCTGCCTTGGGATTCCGGGATTTAAATTCGTCAATTTGTCGTGGTAATTTGAGAATAGTTATAATTTATTGGTTGTTTTCAGTGATGGCATTCTGTAATTAATTGCATAGTTTTTGATGCTGTATAAAATAAGAGATTTCGCTACTTGCCGCAAGTGGCACCACAATAACAAAAGAGAATTTATTTTGTTATTTAATTACCAGCGGAAATTTATTATTCGTTTTGTATCTCTTTTTTCACTAAATAAAACATCCCAGCGGAATAAAATATTAAAAGTGATCCTTAAAATGACAAATTGATTGATCTCCGAAGTAAAGGAACTCGGTAAATCAAATCTTGAAATTTAACAATATTCCGTCTTTCCGCCATACTAAAAGAATGACGACGAAATTTGGATAAAAGTATTGATCAGGGGTCCAAAACTAAGGACAAAATTCTAGGATCTGTTCATGCTGGACTAAACTAGGCCATTTCATAACCAATCCTTGTGAAAATTAAAATTTTTTTATCAATTTATTATCATTTTTTGGCCAATATCTCAAAAACTTCCACCAGTAACCAATACTTTTGGTTGTTTTTCTAATAGCTTAAGTCATACTGAGACTACAGGAAAATTTGAGGAAAATTGATGGATTAGAATTTTCACGATAATTTTTTGATTTTCTGCGGCCATATAAGTTATTTTCAGTATTTGGCCGATATCTCAAAAACTATTATTGAGATATTGGCCAGAAACGGAAAATAACTTATATGGCCGCCGCAGAAGATCAAAAAATTATAGTGAAAATTCTCATCCATTAATTTTCCCCAAATTTTCCTGCTAGTCTCAGTATAACCTAAGCTATTAGAAAAACAATCGAAAGTATTGGGGACTAGTGAAAGTTTTTGAGATATTGTCCAAAAACGGAAAATAAATTACATGGCCGCCGCAGAAGATCAAAAAATTATAGTGAAAATTCTCATCCACTAATTTTCCCCAAATTTTCCTGCTAATCTCAGTATGACCTAAGCTATTAGAAAAACAATCGAAAGTACTGGGGACTAGTGAAAGTTTTTGAGATATTGTCCAAAAACGGAAAATAAATTATATGGCCGCCGCAGAAAATCAAAAAATTATAGTGAAAATTCTAATCCATCAATTTTCCCCAAATTTTCCTGGTAGTCTCAGTATGACCTAAGCTATTAGAAAAACGATCGAAAGTGTTAGTTACTAGTGAAAGTTTTTGAGATATTGGCCAAAAACTGATAATAAATTGATAAACAAATTTAAATTTTCAAAAGTATTGGTTATGAAATGGCCTAGTTTAGTCCAGCATGAACAGATCCGAGAATTGTTTCCTAAGTTTTGGACCCCTGATCAATACTTTTTTCCAAATTTGATCGTCATTCTTTTAGTATGGCGTAAAGACGGAATATTCTTAAATTTCAAGATTTGATTTACCGAGTTCCTTTACTTCGGAGATCAATCAATTTGTCATTTTAAGGATCGCTTTTAATATTTTATTCCGCTGGGATGTTTTATTTAGTGCAAAAGGAGAAACAAAATGATTAAAAATTTCCAGTGGTAATTATATAACAAAATAAATTCTCTTTTGTGATTGTGCTGCCACTTGCGGCGAGTAGCGAAATCTCTTATTTTCCGCTGAGAAATTTCCGCTATCTTATACAGCATTAGTTTTTGTTCTTTTTCAGTTTTATTCTAACTCTTTTGAGCGAATATGTCGTTACACATTGGTGTCGCTGACATGGGTATTGTTTGCGCTATAACGATAAAAGAAATCATATAACGATTTTATAGTTTTTTTATAATCCAATTATCGATTAATTTAATAGTTGCAGAAATATTTCCGGACCGTTTGAGTCGTAGATCGTTAAACACATTTCTGGCATAAAACACATTGGTTTACTAAATTTTAGTTATAATTTTATTCTTACATATTTATTGTTATTATCATAATCTAATTTGAGGTAATTCCCACAATCATTTTAGGACACCATATATCAATTATATTATGCTACTTACACAATACAAAAGCTTTAAGACAACACAAATTCGTGACAATAAATATTTTATTGTTTTACACAATAAAAATTTATGTTTGTATATCCAATTCCTCCTAACAGCACTCCCACTCCTCTTCGCAGCCCTAAAGAAGCCCGAAATACAAAAAAAACATTCAAAATACGTTAATTTCCCAAATAAGAAAATATTTCCCGGAAAAAAAAAACATTTTTATTACGCATTTAAGAGCTTTAAGCTTTTATGAAATAATATATACTTTGCTACTTGTTTATTTCTCATCAAAACCAACAAAACGAATATAAACTAAATTTTTATAGTTTTACGTATTTATTTATATATATTTATTTATTTATTTATTTAAGTATTTTCGGTATTATTTAAAAAAGGGATATAATAATAATAAAATGGAATTTTTTAATAGCAACATAAAAAACCGAACGACCACACATTGAAGCTTTTTTCGAACTTTTTATGGATTTCATACTTGATTCTCATAAAAATATAAATAAAAACGGTTTCATCCAACAAATCCACACACATACACATTCTCTTACACACACTATCCGAATGCTCCATGCTTTTGTAGTCAACATAAGAAGATAAATAACCGAAAGAAAAAACGGGAACCACAAATTTTTTATGATCGTACAATTTTTTGTGTTTGAGCAAGAAAAGGTAAAAACGAGCTTTTTATTTTGTTTGTTGTGGTTTTTATTTCGGGATATTATTTATGAATTTCATTGAAGCCTTTTATAAGTCCAATAAAAAGTTCGTGTTTATTTCGATTAATGATTTGATAATTATAGTAAGAAATTAATTTAACCAGGAGTTATTTAGATGTGCTCTAATCGAGAAGCTCTTTTGGGATATCATACGGTCGGTAAATCTTTTGGGGGGTTGTTATTTTGCGTTACATAAACTGGTAAGGATGGATGATTGTGAAATACATGTTGGCCCAGTTAGGCGTCCATTTTTTAAAAGTTGTTTGTTTTATACATTTGTGTATTCGAACTCGGCTAAGTAACTTCTTCTCAAATTGATGATTTTCTCCGTTTTTATAGGCTTTGGCTAGCGCCAAAATTTCAAAGATTGAGAAAACCCATAACCAAGGTTAAATGAAAAAATTGGTAAGTATAGAAGAATCACGGTCTTAATAAGTCTTGGAATTCAATTTAGATTGTAAAGCATTACCTCGTGCTTCGGCATAAGTAGTTTGCATTTTATGTTTGAAATCTATAAGGTAGTCGTCATGGTTGTACACAATATTTGGTTCGTTATGAAATGAACGAAGTAAATTTGGTAATATTCCAAACACCAACTCGTAAGGCACGAACTTTGTGGAAGAATGGGGCGTGGTATTGTATACAAACATAGAATATCTAATCCACGAGTCCCAATCCATTCCGTTTTTGTCTATGAAATGGCCCAGATATTCGATGTGCGTCCGATGTGAATGTTCTAATGCTCCGTTAGTTTCGGGATGAAAAGCGGTGGAGTTAATATTTTTTATTTTTAAGAGCTTGCATAGGTTTTGAAAAGCAGCACTCATAAAATTGGTACGCTGATCAGTCAAGATCGATTGAGAGCAGCCATTCATGCATATGAAATTTTTAAGGAATGTATCGGCAATAGTTTCGGCTTCCTGGTTTGGTAATGGAACCGCAATGGCATATTTAGTAAGGTCATCCATGATCGTTAAGATGTATTTGTTTTGCTGATATCTTGATAGTAGTTTAGTAGATATCAAGGTTATTGCCATAGACATTTTTATTTGACGACTAATTTTATTTTTTTGGACATGAGCTGCAAGATTTAATACATTTTTCAATAATCCCCAACATTTTCGGGAAGTAATAATATCTTCGCATCCTCTTATACGTTCTCTGACTTCCTTGATGACCACCAACGAGAGTGTCATGGAATTCCTTTATAAGATTCAATTGCTCTTGGTTTTTTTTCATTATTCTTAATTGCTCGAGGAATTGTACTTTTAAATTTTCGAACGATTCAATAGTGTGGATGGATTATGCTGTACAGTATTATTTGGAAAACTACTAATATTATCCGACGAATGTGAGGTTTGCTGTTTGGTTTGTGCTCGTGTAATAGCTTTAATATGAACCGATGATTGTGGATTGGCCAAAGTAACTAGGTCCTGGTTATTTAAAGAGTTAAAATTCAACGATCGATCGTTCAGAGAATCAGGCCTGTTTGCTGTAATGTTTGTTAAAACTTTGGAATTTCCAATTGAAATGCGACTGAGTGCGTCGGCATTTTTATTTAGTGCACCAGGTGTATAGGAAATTTCGAAATCATATTCCTCTAATTCTAGACGCCAGCGCACTAGACGAGATGACGGATTTGACATAGCAAATAACCAAATTAATGGCTTATGATCGTTAATACCGCAAACAACCGCTAACAATTCTTTCTCAATTACCGACTAATTTTTTTTCAGCTTTAGTCAAAGTACGGCTGGCGAAGACAACAGGAAGCTCATGGGAATCAGAATGTTGGGAAAGTACCGATCCGATAGTTATGTCGCTTGCATCTGTCGTAATAACAAAAGGTTTTTCGTAATTAGGAAGTCGTAGGATTGGTGGCTTAATGATTTTGGATTTAAGAATTTTAAACGCTTCATCACAAAATGGAGTCCAAAGAAATGGTACGTCCATTTTCAAAAGCGTCTGTAGTAACCTACAAATCCAAGAAATGCTCTAACGTCTCGCTGATTTTTAGGTTCTGGATAGTTCATGGCGGCATTTACTTTACCTGGATCAGGCTTAACACCATCGGGTCCAACTATATGCCCCAGGTATGTCAACTCTTGGCTTAGGAATTGGCACTTTGACGGATTCAATTTTAAATTGAACTTGCGTAGGTACTCACGAACTTCTTGAAGAATTTGATTATGCTGATATAAGTTTTGCCCATATACGACGATATCATCTAGATATACTAAGCATTTAAGACCATTCAGACCGGCAAAAACTGTATTCATAAGATTTTGGAAGGTTGCAGGAGCCCCATTTAACCCAAAAGGCATGCGATTCGGTGGTGTTGAAAGCGGTTTTTGGCTTCGCTTCACCTTCAAGTAATATTTGGTGGTATCCGTTAGTCATATCCAAGCTGCTAAAGTAAGATGCCTTACCCAGTTGGTCTAATATATCCACGATATTGGGTAAAGGAAATAGACTCATTAGACTTTCTTGACGGCTAAGAGCGGAAAATTCCAAGGGCTAGAGCTTGGTTCAATTACTCCTTGTCTTAGCCTTTCGTCTACTTGTTGGTTTATTTCAGTTCTGATCGCATCCGGCATGCGATAAAATTTTTGATAAATAGGATCAGATTCAGAAATTGTTGGTAAACTATGCTTAATACCCTTGGCCGCAGTTAACACATCGCCATCTAAATGGAAGACATCGTTGTATTTTCGAATGATTTCTCTAATCGGTTCAAGTTCTTCCTGATTAAGATGTACCAAGCTAGCTGATGACTCGAGAATTTATAATCGATCTGCGCCAAAATTTGACCAAGCTTTTTAAAGGAAAATTTCGTAATGTGCCAATTTATCAAGAACTAAACCTTTGCTTGATACTAATACTGATTCCTCTTGCCTTGGATAGCAGCGCCAAAAATTCAAAGATTGAGAAAACCGATAACCAATCTAATGCAGTGCTGAATTCGGAATACATAACAACAAAAATAATTCCAAAATTTACACTGTTAAATTTAAAAATATTTCAACTGGATTTGTGTTGCAGTGAAATTGAAACATTTTTAGAAAATCTTTAACATTTATATTAGAGAAGTCCGTGACCCTAATAGTGTCGCTGTAAAGATCAAATAATTTTCTAACAATTTGAGATAAATACGGGAAAATCGTGAAACAATTTACTAAAGTTTTTTAATTTTAAAGAAGGTTATTTTAGACAATATTTCTACTTTTATATCTCCGATCCTAGAGATGTTCACGAGGTCTCACCTGCATGGTCAGATAGATCAGTCAAAACACTTTGCGTGTGGTAAACGGGACATAATTATGATAATTTTTACCTTGTCTAGTGACATTTTTTACATTTACGATTATATCCCTTATCCCAGAAATGTTGACAGGAGCTCTCACATATTCGAAAAGGTCAGAAAATTGTCTATCATTATTGTGAAAATGTGACACGAATGATGTTGATTTTTTAATTAACTGAATTAAGTACTAAACCTACCATGCGGGCTCCTTGTAGTGGTCTTGGAGAATAATTCCTCACACTGTTGCTCGTCAGAAAACATTGCTTGCTATTGTAGGAAGTAGGAGTTGATTAGACATCACAAAATGCTCGAAATGATGCATTCAAATCGAAGAAGATATTAAAGCATGAGGTTAAGTTTGCCTTTTGATCAACAACCAAGCGATATTTCCTCTGCTATTAAATGATTATTTAGCAGCAGCCTCTAACCTCCCGTTACACTATTTTGGATCATACAAAGCCACTCAGTTGCTTGCAGTTAAAGAGATCGAATTCATGAGACAGGATTAATGAAGTTATTTTCGGTACGACGTATCCTCTTATTTCGATTTGCGGATATTGATTATTGATTGTTGTTGCAATTTTGCGTCGCCAAGACTTCTGATCAATATGCAATAGATAACTCTTCGGAGTCTCAACTTAATGCGCACATTCCTCAGTGATGAATGATATTTGATGACCTACAACCTGGTTTTCGAGAGAGAATATCATTGAGTGTATAATACAAAAATGTTTAAACGTTTTAAACTCGGGAGTGAATTTCACTGAGTGTAATTGAAAAATTCTTAAACATTTTAAATTATTTAACGCGGCCCCTACGGATCGAACAAATGTAATCAAAGTAGTCTTCGAATTACCATTCGATGTCAGAAACCAATTTTACCTAACTACATTTTCTGAAATCTCTGAGATTTTTTATTTTCGAGAGATTGAGCGAAATACAATTTATGTATCAGTATTTGATGTAAAAAAAATCAACCATTCCTAGCTACATGCTCGGAAACTTCTTAGTATTTTGCTGTTCGAGAGTGAATATCTTTGAGTGTAATACAAAAATCTTTAAACGTTTAAAATTATAAAAATAGCCGGCCACTACGGATCGCACAGATGTCATCGAAGTATTTTGAATTAGTATTTGATTTATAAAACCAATCTTATTTATCCACATGCTCGGAAATCTCTAAGATGTGGCTCATTGTATATTTTATTATTTTGGCATAAACTTCACTCCGATGAAAAGTCGTTCGAGTTTTAAAGTATACGGTCAGGTGGTGTGAGCCGAGACCTTCTACTAGAAATTGGGAGAACTAACAGGTATATAAAACGGAAGATGTTCTCATTACAAATAGTATTTTCGTGGCTCGACGAAGGATTTTGGAATCGTAACTGCGGCTGAGGCATTGCAATTAGCATATCCATTTATTTACCATAAATTAGGAGCATGCAGTCGCTTCAGACGATTTGGAGACAAAAAAAACAGTTTTTCAGAGCCAACAGTTGTTTTGAAAAATCAGCAGTTCATGAGTCGTTCTGTAACGCGACTCTCATGTTCGTGGTCAACTGCAACTTCTTCACATAGCACCACAAACTTGACAATTTCAAACATGCATTGAGTTCATCTGCAGCTGTTGATCTTGGAATGACAGGTGGCGTTTAACGGAAATCGCCGGCCAGCAGAATCATCGCTCCGCCAAAACGCCTTAAGTCACTTCGTAAATCCTTCATCGTCCGATTGAACG
The DNA here is from genome assembly GCA_963691935.1 of Nephrotoma guestfalica. Classification (NCBI taxonomy): domain Eukaryota; kingdom Metazoa; phylum Arthropoda; class Insecta; order Diptera; family Tipulidae; genus Nephrotoma; species Nephrotoma guestfalica. Next base: position 30,917,052 of record OY829914.1, on the reverse strand, counting down.
CTCCCAATTATCGTTTATGTGTCATTGCGCACTCGTCCCAGATGGTGATTTTGCATTCTTGCAAAACCTTGGCCATCGCCGAGTTCTTAGCAATTGACCACACCGGCTTGTTATTCGTGTGGATATTCATCGGAAACTTGCCGAATTTTGGCCAAAAGCAATGAAATCAGAAAGGTTTTTGCCTGTTACACCGGGAGAATCGAGGAAGAATATTCCGCCGTTTTCTTCGTCAACTGCCTTCATCAATGCATCGTACACGTTCTTTTGCTGTGCATTCAAAAGCAGGACATTTGTTCACACTGTTTGGCTCATTGAATCTCGAGCGTACACTTGCTTTCGTTGCAATTCACTATTAAATGCATTGTGCATCGAACAAATTGGTACTGCTATGCCCAATTTCGACAAATAGCTACCGCACATAAACACGCGCACATGTCTTCGGTCATGATCAAAGCTTCGTTGCGTATCTCGTCGTTCATTTCAAGCTCATAATCCGATGTTGCAGTGGGAACTCGATGCAAAATGACGTCAGCCATCTCGTAAACAATGCACGAATTTGATTTTCCGGCGCAGAAACAGAGACATCGGCGAGTGTTGAGTCCCAATGTGAGTCGTTTCCAGCAAATTCAGACGTGGGAAGCTTCTTGATAAGTGGCGCACAACACACCATCTATACACATTTACGTATCCTGTAAGAAGTTGACCTTTCTTTCGCCGTTGAAACTTCTTAGTTGACTGGTTCCAAGTATAATAGCGTGACATTTCGCAGTAAAGCAATGTTCGTGCGAACAGATCGCTTTGGCAAATTTCGAAGAAATTCGTGAGTGTTGTAGCTGGTGGTCATTCTGCTCGATGTGCTGCATTAGCTTCCGTGAAATAGACACGCTGTCCATTCTCCAAGTGCATCCACAAATGTTGAATAGTTGGATGACGTTCGTGCAATGCAAATGAGAAAATACGCCAAATCGCCTCGTTGCAACTGACATAACGGCCCAATTGGAATCTTGACACTTCGCCATTTGCATCCGGAGCAGCAGTTCCGAACACTGCCACCTTTGTTCACGTATTTCCAGACATATTTAATGGATTTAATGGAGTTACAGTACTCAACATTGTGCAGTATGTTGCGAATGTTTTCGATAAAAGCAATACGGAACGACCCAGTGACTGTTATGCCACCATCTTTGAATGAACGACGCCGATATAGTGGATAACCGTCATTTCCACTAATTGTATATGGCAGAAACGGACGCGGATATTGTTTTGTTCATTTCCTATCGGCCATACACGGTGAATCTGGATTGTGATCTCCGCACGGACCGTGCATCATATTTGTTGCGACTACCGCGAACAACTTCGGGTCGGCTTCTGAATCTGGTATTTCGGCACTGATGATTGAATCGATTTGGTCTGGTCTGATTTTCCCAATTAACCACAGCCGAATGTGTGCAAGTGGTAAACCACGCTTCTGCCACTCCACTGAGTACATCCAACAACATGGGCATCCGAAAACCCGATCGCTAGAAGTTTGTCCTGGCAGTAGATTACCGTTAATTTCAGGCCATTTCGGATTGAACGTGAACGTGATGAACAAATGTGGCCGTCCGTAATGCCACAATTCATGCATATGCCGTAGGCTGCAGACATATGTTGCTGGGAGAATGGTCAATTGGCCGACGTTGGTTGCATCTCCGTCCGAAACGATGGCATCGTGCAGATGAATGTACTGCTCTGAACGTAGTTTTGATTGATTGAAGCGGATGAAATTTAAACGTTCCGTTTCGATCTTCACGTACATATCGACGCAATACTGTTGAAACAATCGACGATATCTCAAAAGATGATTGTCCTCGCCTTTTCGTATCATCAACCGATAAGTATAAAACTGCATGGAACTGACCGTCTTATTCGTTTCTTAACCTGCAAAATTAATATGTTATTTGTATAGCAATGCAAGTACAATCGACAGCCCAATAACTAACCGATCAGCGGATTGACCATCTTTATCTGGAAGTGGTAGCCATTCGCTCCATGACAAAACATCAATGGATAAATGAAGTGCTTCATATGACCGATGACAGCATCATATACGCGCTGCACTCGTCCGTCATCACGCCGCTTGATCACAATATCGCGCGACTCCACATTTTCACCAACAATTACAACTGCGACTTCGTCGATAGTGGGAGCACTGTACTGGCGTACATGGCTCCGATTATCTCTCGTCAATGCGTCAAATTGAAAAGCGCAAGACGATAACTCAATTCTAATTCGGAATTTCCAACGAAATAAATTTGAAGAAACTTGTTTTCTTCATTTGCTGGTGGCATTAACGTTTCGCTTCGATGATAAATTTGACCTTGAATATATAAAATAGAAAGTAATTTTGAATATGATGAACACTTAGTGACGTGATTACCTTATAGGTGGGATTGTTGACGGACAACAAGATCGGTTCCAAATGACGTAATGTTAAAGCATTGATTGTATTGTTGCGTGTGTGCGAGAAAATGTCTGGATTACGTTGTATCTCCATAGAGACAGGTACGCAAAAGCTCCGGTGGCGAAGTCAAAACCGGCAATTTAACTTTGCCATCGACACAGCATAGCCCTGGCGTTTCTCTTTGGAACTTCAATGCTTGATAATGACGGCACACAGCAGACAATAAATGAAAGCAGCCCGATTCAAGTCGGCGTTCACCGCTCGTTTTCGTCAAGTTACGTTTTGTCGAACCTGAGCTGGTGTCTGTGCAGCGCAAACTTGTCCGATATGACCACGTCTCTGTTCATTTAATTCTTCGCGTTGCTCTTGTGTTTTATTCTCACGTAAACTGATAGCCGGCATTTTAATCAAAAATCAATTCCTAAGAATTACAATGATTCATTCGCCTAATTTACTTTGAAGTCATTAATCACCAAAAATGAACTTACCGATCGAATCAATCTCAATCGAGCAATCCAATTAGATAACCGCACGTGTCACGTACCAATAAATGTATGGAAAAAAATATTTAGATCGTAAAAATCCCACCGAACTGTATATGATTATAATAATGGTAATGTTTGAGCCAACAGGTTGTGGGTTCCACGATCAGAAACAAACTTGGCACAAAATGAAGGTACAATAAATATTATTAATAATTTTTGATGTTGATGCTTATTTTTTACAATTATTTGACAATTATGCTATAATGTAGACAATTATGATTTTAATTTTGTACATAGATTGCCAAAATTCTACACAACTTATATTTATAGTAGTCCGCCACCAACGCCATCTATTGAAAATAATCCGAAGTAGGCTATATAAATGTATGATCATTGTCGAAATACAATTTTCATTGGTGGTGTTAAGGGTATTTCCATACAAAACTCCTATACAAAACGCAATTTTCGATTTTCCGATTTTTCTTGATTTTTCGGTTTTCCTTTGGGTTTTGGCGAATTTTCTTCGATTTTCCGATTTTTTCGAGTTTCCGGATTTTCCGTTGGGTTTTTCCGAGTTTTCTTTTTTCCTAAGTCGCTACTGTGTTGTGACGAACAAAGCAAAAAAAGCATGCAGCCTCTGGTGGGATTCGAATCCAGTACCTCCCACCTCTAGCGCTGAAGCTTTAACCGCTGGACCAGCTGTCTCATAAAAAATGTACATACAAAATTCATATAAAAAAGGCTTTTTATTCGATTTTTCGGGTTTTCCGACTTTTTCGGTGGATTTTTTACACCAAATTTTTAAGAAAAAGCTTTTTGGAATAAGGTTCATTCTTAAACCTTTCAATTGATCGTGGCGAAGTTTTGTGGAAAACTATATACCGTGAGTAACAGCTTCAATGAGAGAAAAGGCTCTCACAATTTTGAAATTATGATTTAAAGTTTAACATTTACAAAACCTGACGGAGAATTTAATATTTACCATGGATAAATTACTAAATTTTCAACCTACGATCTTTTTTAGTAGATCTTTTAGTAGATCTTTTTTGTTTTTTTCGAAATTGGAGAATTGATGTATTTTGACTGTACGAGAGAGTCTTACCAATAGTACGGTAAGTTAAGTTTACAGGGGGTTACAAATCAAGTGTATTTCAGATATGTGCTTGTATAAATTCGTGGTAAAAAAAGTCGGATGTCGGCCACAACATATTCACCATTTGGATAATCATTCTCGCAGAAAATCGTAAGCTGATGGCTATGAAATTGCCAGGAGTGCCGTAATACATAAATCAAAATTGGATTTGTACGGAAAGTACACGAAGGCTTGCTTCTACGTATAAACACTAATTAGGTTTCAGTATATTGCACAGTTTACCATAACAATAAAATAAGTGTAATAACTTTAATCTAATCAAATACTTCAATCTCCATAAAAATTAAATCAAATTACCCCCAAAAACCCAACAAAAACATCAAAAATTATTCAAAATTAATTAAACCGACTGAACGACCACATTTAACAACAAAAATACGCGCGTGGAAGCCGAACTAATGTTATTGCGTAAATTTTTGTGTGTCCATATCTAGTGTAGAGCGCGGAAATTAGCCACGAAGCTTCATAAAAAGCACACAACAGCAACAACAACAACAAAAATCGCTTAATGAGCTTTTTTTTGGTTTCGTTTTGAGTGAATACAAATAAATTGTATCTATAATTGAAAATCGATAAGACAATTTGGATCTACAATTTTATTTTATTTTGTTTGATGAGCTTTTTTCGGATCATTTAGAAAACAAAAAAAAAATTATATCATAAAAGTAAAGTAAAAATTAAATGAAAACAGAAAAAGTTTTCGATAACAAACAAAACCGAAAAAAAAAAAAATTGAATAAATTTCCAATAAAATTTAATTAATTTTTATAATCATGATGATTAATTGAGATTGTGAACTAAAGTTTTTTCTTTCCTTCTTAGTACGGTTGTAAGTATATACAGAGGGGTAAATGATTTTAACAAATTTGTAGGGGGATTTAATTAAAAGTTTTATTATTTTTATTTTATGCTTGTGAAAGATATAGATGGTGGTGTGGTCATTTGATGGTCAACGCTTTAATTATAGATTTAATGAATAAATTAAATGAACGGTAATTAAATAAACTATAAATGTCGGCGATGTACACGTCCTATATGTATTGTAATTGAACGTTTTCATGTGCATATATCAATTCAGGTATTTAAATGGAAACAAAAGCTCATTGATTTTTATTGTGAAATCTAAAAATGTTTAATATTCAATTTTCTTTATGTTTACCATGAAATATTAAAAAGCTCAAAGCTCACAATTTTTTTTACTTCTATTTACATTTTCAATTTCAAATTTTTTCTCGTCTATCCGTATATCTGGTACCTGTGTATACATAGATACGAATATAAATTTTCCAATCTACCTCTGTATACGCAAATCGATTCCGAAAAATTGTAAATACATGGGGAAAACCAAGAAGAAGTTAGCAACAACATGAAAAAGTTTTTTAATATGTCATTGTGAGATGATTACACATTTTTTTCTGTTCTCATCCAACACAGTGGGGTAGGTTGAGGTAGATTATATTTGGAAAGGTGAAACATTTTATTTAACAACGACTTTATACGTATACATATCAGGAGGATATAGATCTAGTCCAGGTTTAAATATTGTTGTATTCCTGCCTGTGTTCCTCCTCGCTGGGTGTACGACGTTTTTTTGTGTTGTGTCATCCCGTTGTGTTCGATGTTTTTATTTTTATATCAATTGGAAGTTATTGTATAAACATAAAAAAATTATGTATTGTAATAAAAAAAACGAAACGAAAGTTTCAGGGGGGAACGGTTTTTTTTTTTTTTGAGTTGATTAGACGTATCAGATGGGGTTTATTACAGAAGGCCGTACGAGTATTTCAATATTATTAAAAAAAAATATCGACGAGCACAATGGTGACGTAGCTTTAGCAAATTGTGTTTTTATTTAAATTATTCGCACTTTCATTAATCATAATTTTATGTAGGAAGTTTTTATTATAGAGGAAAGCATTGACAAAAGTGAAGGTTACAAACAGGAAGCGACTCAAACTTAAACAATTTTAAACCACTTTTCCATTGCTATTATAACGTTATTGTCTAATATCGTAAGCAGCGAACATCTGGAATTACCTAAACGAGGGAAAATGAAAAAGTTTATGCAAATGAATAGACTAGAATGGAAAGGTAAACTAACTAAACTAGAAATTTGGTTTACTATGTTTTATTTATTTGAGAGTGAGAGTTTCACCAACATACTCGCACACCATAAATTTGCGAAAATGAACAAGTTTAATTAGTTTGTTGACCGATCGGTTTACTGTGCTTTTAGAGCTTTTTTATGTTACTACACGGATGAAACCAGCATTGCTAGGATGAACAGCTGTTTAGTTTTCCATTGTATGTGTTGTTGTAGTGATGAATATTTATAAATAAGCCGGAACGTCATTCAGTCGTGCATAGTGGTCTCAAATTTAGAAGTGCCTTGATTTTTTTAATTGGCGTTGGCATCTCCTCAAACACCAGATTGACATTTGAACTCCGTTTCAAATATGAAACGGGTTAGCCTCTTACCTATTGAGGCCAGCCCGGTTTCACAGAATTTGCCACTACCCATGTTCGCGCTACTTGCGGCATTTACACCCGCAGCTCAGTCTTTTAGAGGAAAATGGCGTGGGTATTGGAGTGCATGGATAACGGCCTTGCTAGCCGCAGAAGAAAGAAGGAAAAGTTGAGTGAGGTAACGGACCCCTACATAGTGGCAGTGTCGTCGACCCATTATGCGGATCGAGTCGACCGAGGTTATATATTATGGTGTTTACACCACCATATTAGATCAAGTATTACGAAAACGAAAATATATTGGCCTCGGGCCCACAAAAGATGTTAGTAAGTATGTTTTGGGTACCACGGAGGTTTTGGCAGAAGGGGAAAGAGTTCCTATGTCACAACATTCCCGTCCCGAGAGACAGCCAAAAAAAAAACACCCTGCTACCTGGGCCGTAAGAGTTAGTATGCTGAGCCAGATATACTTACCAATTTACCGCTTTGTTCTTCACCGCAACAAAACCTCCCCAAAAAAAACACACAATATTTTACTTTACGTTAGACTACACAGAAAACTTTATTCACCAAAAAAAAGACAAAACAAAAACTTAGAACAAAAAAAACTAGATAATTTAACTTAATTACCCGCCGAGCTGCGCTACTACACGGATAATTAAATGTTCACTGACTGCCCCTAACCAAGAAAATTTCGCGGTATTTATTCCAAAATTAATTACTTGTTGAGAGAGAGAATTTACATTTTAACCCAGTGATTAAAATATCTCTCTCAATCAACTTACATTTTATTTTTGATGACAATCCGGAAAACTTTTAGAAACCGCGCATGTTGTAAATTTCCGGCTCGTATTTGCTACTAGCGGAAGTTTGTACAACAACAAATACAAATGGTTTTTATTTTCACATAGGTTGACGTATTCGTAGATATGTCCACGCTATACACAAATAAACCACTTGCATTTATCGTGTACTTGAAAAATGCAGAGATGTCAAATTACACAAACTATTTACGCTTACTCCACAGAAACTCATTTAAAAAAAAATTCTAACATGAATTAATTAAATGTGAAGACGTAGCATGACTAGTACATAAGTTAGGTATAGTTAGAGAATTATCTCCAAAGTCATGCAGATAAGAAAAATTATTTTTTTGTTTGGGATAGGTTAGTAACGGAATTAAATAGAATTCCGTTACAGCGTGGGGAAAACCCAATCCCTGAGAATGAAAAGAGATATCATGCTCTGTTTAGGGGGACGTGGTTTAATGAGTCAGTCGCCGCAATTAGATCAACGTGGCGGACGCCCCACACCCTGAGATAGTCTCAGCCGGGCACTAAAACTTATTATCTAATTGCCTAACACTAAAACTAGTAACATCAGTTTATTGCATTTCATCTGCAAATGGTATATTCAAGTATTCTTTACTTGCTATTCTGCCACGGGGTCATCTCTCAAAGAATGATGCGTCTTCTTATCCTTCGTTTGCATTCGCGTTTGTGTGTTGGAGGCTTGCTGTCTGGTAGCTAGATACAGCAACTTGCTGATGTCTCTCCTCTTCCACCAGGCGATGGCGAACAATACCAGCAGCACTATAGTTATCCCTGAGCTTGAGTAGTGTAACAAATCGTGGACGTTAAACTGGTACCAGGTTTCCTCTTGCTGTAGGACTCGGACAGCTGACAGAATTTCCTCCATCTCAGGGTCCAGGTCTTCAGAGTCCAGCGTGCCAACCGATTTCCTTAGTTTCTGAGTTATGTTGAAGCTAGGTAGGAAATAGGCATTTTGTTCCGAGACGTAGATCTTCTGGCTCACCAACAAATAATCCTTCCCCATCAGTTTACAGTCGGGGCTCAGACTAAGTATTCCACTTCCTTGTATAGCTGCCCGCTCCACTGTACCATTGCACATCGCATTTACGGTTTCCGTCTGCGCCAGGGACATGATCCACGTATTGGCTTGGCTAAGTGGATTAATGCTGGTTCTATTATTGGTGGATTGAACGGTACACTTTTCTAATTCCAGCTCCTTGTGCAATAACAAGCTGATTTCACATAGCCGGCCTTCCTCATGTGTGTTAAATACCGCATGTTCACGCTTACAGACATGTTGTTCATCTTCCCAATCTCGTGGCATTCTATGAACTCTAGGTACTGCATCTGATAATATCAAGTTTGCTGCTGATTTACGGGACTGTATATACTTTGTAGATTCGGTACTCTTCAGGATCTAGTAGTGGGACGCGGAGCTCAAAAATCAAATGTTGGTTCATTACTCTGGATACGGAATTAAATAGAATTCCGTTACAAATAATATTTGAATGACTTGATGTAATAAAACTTTACAGTCCAATTATCTTGTAAGGTTAGCCGACCTATACCATAATGTTGTTTGCTTAGTGCTTTTTATAAGCATTTAGCATGAACTTCAGTAACATTGGTAGACTGCGCAAATCCAAAAACTGTCGCTAGTAAATTATCTGATTTTCTACTGGGTCTGACAGGGTGTTTCATGACATTTAAATATGTGATTTTAAAATGGGCCTTCGTACATTCCAAAGCCATTCTAAGTATATCCTAAGCATTTAGCATGAACTTTAATTATTCAAGTGCACTACTTAGACGAAAAAAGTGTCCCAAGAAAGTTATATGATTTTCTAATAGGTCTGACAGGGTGTCCCATGATATGTAAATATAGGATTTCATTAATGTACCTTAGGTGCATTCCAACGTCATTCTAAGTATTTTCTAAGAATTTAGCATGCACTTCAGTGATACTAGTGGACTACTGAAACAAAAATCAGTGTTCCAAGAAAGTTATATAATTTTCTAATGGGTCTGACGGGGAGTCCCATAACATTAAAAAATGTGATTTTTTTAATGAGCCTCAGGTGCATTCCAAAGTCATTCTAATTATTTTCAAAACATTTAGCATGAACTTTAGTGATACTGGTGGACTACTGAAACAAAACAGATTGTCCCATACAAGTTTTACGATTTTCTAATGGGTCTGACAGGGTGTTCCATGAGATTTAAAAATGTGATTTTTTAAATGATCCTTGGGTACATTCCAAAGTCATGGGGACACTCTTTTGGATTTAAACAGTCTACCAATGTTACTGAAGTTCATGGCTCAGGTACATTTCAGTTTGAAATGTACCTGAGCCTCATTAAAAAGTCACATTTTAAATCTCATGGAACACCCTGTCAGACCTAGTGCATGCTAAATGCTTGACGACTTCGGAATATTCCTACGGATCATTAAAAATCATATTTTTAAATCTCATGTAACACCCTGTCAGACTCATTAGAATATCATATAACTTTCTTGGGACACTCCTTTTAGTCTTGGCTGTCCACTAATATCACTAAAGTTCATGCTAAATTCTTAGAAGTATTTTCTAGAGAGAATGGGTTTGAAATGTACCTAAGGTTCATTTCTAAATGCTTAGAAAATACTTAGAATGACTTTGGAATGTACCTAAGGCCAATTAAAAAATCAGATCTCCTCTAAATTACTCAATATAAATTCGCCTGAATGTTTACCTACACCAATACTATTACAATAAGTTTGTGTTGTATTTTTTTGGATTAGTTTGAATAAACTTCACTAGCATCATTTTGATTATATAAGTGTGCGGTTGTTCTCAAGTTCGTCAATCGTAGTCTGCGCTTGATACTCCAGGCCCTCTTCAGGAGGTGTACAGCTGATATATATAATTATGCTAATTGACCAGTATCTGAAGTGTGAAAGATTAAGAAAGTTGACTTCTGCAATACAAAAATATGCAGAATGATCGATAATTAATTGTGGTATCAAGTGTTGCAGTGCATTACGAAGCCCTAAATCGGAGTGATTTTGTTCTACGATCGCTTTAAACCTTACGGCAACTGCTTATATGACTAGGCATTCGAATCTTATAGCATAAAATTGCTTTACTGGAACTTTGTTTTGTTGTTTATTTTGTTACAGGTATGTGTATTTGTATTTTTGGGGGTTGTGTGTGAAATATTCTTCCTTCGCATCTGCGCACACTGGTTTAAGTATACAGTGAACTTTGGTAACTTGATTCGGAAGAGACAATAGATTTGATTGGAGTACATCCTCAGTTTCATATTTATCGGAATGAGTGATGAAATAATTTCGTTGTTGCTCTTGATTCGAATTTTGTAGCTCTAAGTAGAGTAACCCATTTTATTGCATACTTGGAACGATGAAAACAAAATGTTGATAGACCTGCACAATTTTTCTGGAGACAGTAATCTGAATATGTCAAATCTGCTTGCAAATTTTATGTGAACATCTATGAGGTTCGGTCTACTGCAAGTGTTTGTGTCAGCAAATCTGGTTTGACTTTAATGTTGAGATCGATAGAACCTATAAAATGTTTAATGGTTTTGTATATAGTAAATTTTATGGTTTGATTAGATATTCGTAACTGATTGTTTGATCCTGCGATTAACCATCCAAATTTGAAAAACTGCAGGATTGGGAATCCGCTTTGGATGCATTGCTCCGGTTTTAGTATTTTTAAAAATACGTCAGCTAACCAGCCAAATTTTGAGGATTAAAGTTGTCGAACAACCTTGATTATTCGCTTTTCTGGATTTAAAATTTCAAAAGCACGCCATTTTTGGGAGGACGTCATTTTTGGGCAAACATCAATTTTTGGTACGAAAAATTGGGAATCTGCCAAAATCAAAACTTTAATTAATTTGCATGGATTTGCATGCATAATTGATTGGTTTTGTCGGCGATAAATTAGCGATTTTGTTTGGCTCATATTATAGCCGCAATTAATAGCTGGATTGCAACGTGAGCTTATGGTCATATCGATTTTTCCTTTAGTATGTCCAGCCAATGTGGATGCTAACAACGGATTGTGTGACAAAGGCCGTTTGCGACCCTCAATCCAAAAACGCTCTGAATGGCTGGAGTTTTCCGGTACGTGACATATTCAGGATTACAACCTAGCTAGATTGTGGCTAATGTCTATATTTGGTTTAGTGAATGAGCTGCTTATAGCATGATGGGTTGACGTTGTTTGAGGGGAAATTTTGGGTACATAATTTTCAGCTTGGTGAAGAAGTGTGTGTAGACGCTTATTACAAATGAGATAAAATGTCCTGTTAAAACAATTTACACTTGTACAGTCCCTATTCATTGAATTATGGACACTATTAGTATTTTGGAAATTCCTAATTTCTGCTATTGCTGTATATTTTAAAATATTTCAAAGTAATAAATTGCATTTAGGATCACATCTGTTATTGTTTTAAGATTATTTTACGACATTCGTAAAAGGTTGCAATAAAATTATTTCCTGAAAAAAAGACTAAAAGTGTATCCTCTCATTTTATGTTTGACGCGCGGTTTGACAAGGCGTTTTTAGAAATTTTGTGACTAAGCTAAAGTTAGAAATAATCAACATTAAGTGATTTTTATCATTTAGTTAAAAAACTTGTGTTTAAGTTAAAGTGTCTATGTGTTTGGAAAATCTAGACTGAGATATTTATTTCAAAAATGGGACGAAAAAAGGATCTAAGCAGTGAAAAAAGATGCTATCGGAGCATTATTAAAAATAAAAACCATTCATACCGTGAGATCGCAAAAAATGGTAAAGTTTCTTGATGATCAGTACGTAATTTTGCAAAGATTCTTCAATCTGGGGGTACATTTTATGAGACCAAGACAAGAATCTGTAAGGGGATCAGGAAGTCATTGCGCAAAACAAACCGGAAAATTATTCAATCGGCCTTAGAAAAGCGCAAAGCTACGACGAGAGTGCTACAAAAGCATCTTAGTGAAGAAGGGATAAAGATATTGCGACGAAGGCTATATGAAAATAATTTGAAATGCAAACGTCCAGCAAAGAAACCCAGACTCACTAAAAAAAATGCGGAAAAAACGTCTTCTTTGGGCTAAACTTCATAAACACTGGACAATAGACGACTGGAAGTAGGTAAATCGATTTTTAAGGCACTCATTATACATTTTCAAAAATTTAATTTAAAAAAATCCGATATTAGAAAGATGTTTTAAATTTATAGGTTATATTTAGTGAAGAATGCAGGCTAGAGGCCGTTACAGAATTGGCCCAGTTCGTTATAAGGAGACCAGGAGAGAAGTTTAAGGAGAGCATAAAACATCCACCATCAGTCAAGATATGGAGCTGCATTAGAGGAGATGGACCTGGTCCAATATACTATTTCCTTACGTGAGGTCACTACCTCAAGGCCAATACTCTTACACTTTTATGTAAGATGGAGATCCTTTCCATACTGCAAAATTAATAAATAATGTCCTCCTTAACCAAAGTATTGACATCTCTCTTGGCCTGGCAATTGTCAGGTTTAAACCCTATTGAGAGTTGTTGGCCTTACTTAAGCCCAACGTATATAAAACCCCTAGTCCTACAGTGCCCAACCTAAAAAAAATTTTGAAAAAATATGGAGAAATAGTGATCAAATTCGCAATATGATCAATTTTTGTATTTGTAGCTAGCCTGAAAGAATAAAAGCTGTGATTGAAAATAAAGGTAGTTTAACCAAATTTTTTTTATTTATATTTTGATAAAATATTGGAGTTTTTCACTATATTCACTATATATAGTGTTCATAATTCAATAAACAAGGACTCAAGTTAGTCCCTTCTTTAAACAATTACGGCATAAATCCTTATCTGCTGCTAGTTTCATTCTAGATTCCATATTTCGATTTTTAAACTCTGGACATCTAAACAGAGGGTGTTGTTGTTTGCATACGGCACTCGCAATTATTATGAGAGGTATTAGCAGCTATATGCTTTTGCACTTGGTATGAATGTGGATTTCTTAGTTGTTGCATTGCAAATTTCTAGAGCATCGCACCTTTTTTCAGAAATGAAATTAATTCGTTAATTGTAGGAAAATCATTTCCAACCGATTCGTTTGCGCACAACTATTTCTACTCGTTATCTATTTTACTCAGTAAAATGTGAATGAGTCAAGGATCGTTTGACTCAGCGCCTTTAACCCGCGAGTTATTTCGTTAGCTGTGTCGCAAACTTTCCGTTGGGATAACACAAATGATAAATGGCGTGCACCTTTACTTTGTTTGGTTGAGACCTGGCTTCATGATGGTATTCCAGATGCGTCCATTTGTATTTCTGGATATAGTGTTTTACGGCTAGATTGTAAACTAGATAACGCTAAAAAAGGCGGTGAGATTTGTGTGTATCTTAAATCGTAGCAGTAAAATTCTGTTAATTCATACTTGAAAATTATAGTGTTGGTTATAATGATATTTTACTGTGTGGAGATTTCAATTGCGATCTGAATAACCTTAACACGAATATGAGAAAATTAAAAAGTTTATTAAACAAGTTTTGCTTCAAAACCATTAACTGCTAGCCTACAGGTTTTGCTGAGGAACCTAATTAAGAAACGGTCGCAATTTTGGTGGTAATTTGGCAAACATTCGCTAATTTAATATATTGTAAATGCATTGAAAGGCCTCGCGATCCAGATTAATATGCTTCATCATTGATGCCATGATAGTCTATTGATGGGCTATAATGATAGCCTGCTTCAGCCTAATAGTGGAAAAATTCAGATGGGAATACAGAAGTGCATTTTGCAAAATTTCGTTATTTTATTATTTTGAAAATGCATTGAATGGCCTGAGGATCCATTAATATGCTTTACCATTTATACTACTATGGTCTAATGATAGGTTCTAATGTTATCCCACTTCGACCTAATAGTAGAGAAATTCTGTTTGGGATAAAGGAGTATAATTTGGTATAATTTTGCTAATTTAACTACTGCTAATTTAAACTGCTAATGCTAACGCGATCCAAACTTATATGCTTAAGCATTTATGCAACTATGGTCTATTAATATGTCCTAATGATAGCCCACTTCGGCCCAATAATGGAGAAATTCTGATGGGGATACAGGAGTGTAATTTTGCAAAATTACGCTAAATTAATAGATTGAAAATGCATTGAATGGTATGGGAATCTAGATTAATATGCTTTACCATTGATGACGCTACTTTGATGAAATTAAAGATTTCTAAAATAAAACTCCCTAAAAGTTAAAAATGGGTACAGCATTCATATCATGATAGTTAATTATATATTGGGAGTACAACTTATTTTTTGTATTTTTTTGCAGAAAAACACGTTTATTTCTAAGAATGGTAAATTTTATTTTAATCAAATCGTTAACTATGACTTTCGATCATCTTTCAGACAGTTTATGGATTCCATCGAAACAAAATTGTTTGTCTTTTGATGCGATCCATTCGTCGAGCCACTTTTTCATTTCTTCGTGGTTTCTGAAGTGCTGGTCTTCAAGATCGCTTTGCATTGATCAGGACAAATAGTAATCTGATGGGACACACACATTTAAGTACTTCCAGCGTATTTTTACTGTTTGTACTGCTGACAAACAAGCAAAATTACTTTACGCTGTTCGTTGGCTGGAATCGAACGGTTTTCGTTCAATGCATGGTTCAAATCTATCAATTGTTGTTGTAAATTCACAACATAACCTTACTTCGATGAATATTTGGTCTGGCTGTTGATGAGGATGGTTCGCATGGATTAATCCATGCTTTTTTGCGTTTATGATTATTGTAGTAAATACATTTTTCATCGCTATAGTCACAATTTGAGACAAAAAATGTCATCTTCGGTGTATTGTAAGCAAAGAATTGCAAACCATTAAACGGTTTTCAATGATGGCTTCAATCAGTTCATGTGGTATCCATTGTCCTTCTTTTTGAATCATTTTCATGCCATGTAAACGTCTGTTTATGGCTTCTTACTGTTCTGCAAGTTATTTTTCTGGTTGAGCTGCGGTTTCCTTCACTAATTCTTCCAATTCTTCATTTTTGAATTTTTTTGGTTGACCAGAACGTTCTTTGTAACTGACATCAAAATCACCACTTTTGAACGTTTAAACCAGTATTCGCAAGTCTGTTGAGTTGGTGCGTGTTCACCATAAGTTTCTTGAAGCAAACAGTTAAAAAATGCTGTTTTGTTGGTACGAAATTCGACATGGTTAAACGGGATTATAAAATATGTTGTTTACGCTTTCACGAATAATGACAAACTAAATTTTAATATGGAATGTCACCACTTTAAAACGCCGTAGGTGTCATTATAAAAGAATGTTTAGTACTAAAGTTATGCCATCTCTTAGAAAATCTAAACAACTAAGTTATACACCCAAATACATCATTTTACGTTATAACTTATTGATCACGGATAATTCCGTGATCAATAAGTTATAACGTAAAATGATGTACCAACGATCTACACTGCGAATTTTTGTGTATGCAGTCATTCAGCAACGGCGCCCTTTCCAACAATGCAGAAATTCTGATGGAGATATATAGGTATAATTTGGTAATTTGTTGTTAGTTATATTTTGAAGCAGTCCCAATTCGTGCTTACAGTTGCCTGCCCAATCGAGGACGTATGGTAATATGTCCAATTTTATCACTATCTGCACATTTCATATCTCCATACCAGCCTATATTGGCATGGAAGGTGGGTGGCTCATAAGTTTCGCACTCTGACAGGGTCATAGTTGTGTTCCATTTCATCACAGATCGTAATCTGTTGATGAAAATTTGGTTTTGCATCCTACCCCTATTGGGATTCGAACCCGGTACCTCCTGATCGCCAAAGCTTTGACCACTGTGCCGTTTGGTCTTTACTAAATTTACCTAAAAGTACAAAAATAAAGCATTCGAATGAATCTGTAAAATGAGGAGCTTTAGGCGGTTTTCAGCAAAGAATATACTTAATTTAAAACTAACTCCAAATATACGATTACAAAACAATTTAGATGAATAGGAAGCTAGCTCGATACTCAGCCAAAACGCGATGGCAACACTACACAGAGGATAGTTTAGAGAGTGAGAGTTTACTATCCCATTCCGAAATAATGTCACTATCGCGACAATAAACAGTATCATGATATATCGTCATGACAAACAGCCCGAAATTTCAGACCTGAACTCGTCATCTATATGAAGTTAGCCCAATATTTAGTTCAAAAACCCCGATAGCGACACTAAACTAAAACTATCGAGAAAGTTTTATATCGCAGCCTGAAAAAATATTACTATCACGACAGTAAAATGTGTCATGATAATCTGTTATGAAATTTATAGCATGCAGCCCAAAATTATAAATATTACTTTTATGCATTTTTCAATTATCCTAGCAATTGTTGGGAAGCCTCTAGCAAGAACGTTCAGCCCGAAATTTTAATTTATTGTTTATGGATATCGTCGTTAAAAATATTTACTACAAACTGAGAGATTTACATAAACCTCTATTTGGAATTTTCAAAACGTGGTCAAATAAATTTTACTTCTCGGGTGGTTCACAATCACTTGACATATATGGCCGAATTCGTAAAAGTTTTAACTACAAACTGAGAAGTTTTATCTGGAATTATCTTAATATAGTCATTTGAATCTCGTCTCACTTGACATATACCGCCGGATCCGTTGAAGTTCCGAAAAAATAAATTACAATGAACAATTGGGATTGGAAAACTTTCTCTGGAAGGTAAAGGATCATGAAAAGTTTTAATTAAAACTTAAAATTAATTTTTTTTGTGTATTAAATTATATATTAAGTCATATATTGAGTTGTGTTGAGTGCTAAAGTACTAATATAGTATCTTTTAGGGGCTAGTTTAGCCGCCTTTGGAAATTTTTAAAATTAGGCTTAAATTATTTCTGTTTTTTTTTTTCTTGAAATCGCGTTTTATTAGTTTCGTCGTTCAGGCGAAATTTGAAATTTTATTTTCCCGCTCC
Source organism: Nephrotoma guestfalica (assembly GCA_963691935.1). Classification (NCBI taxonomy): domain Eukaryota; kingdom Metazoa; phylum Arthropoda; class Insecta; order Diptera; family Tipulidae; genus Nephrotoma; species Nephrotoma guestfalica. The sequence continues at coordinate 30,899,682 of OY829914.1, read as the reverse complement.
TGGACTACCACTAATTTTTTCCCGTGAGCTCTAATTACCACAAATTAATCTTAATCGGTATGCAGAGTTTCATTTTGAAATTCGAAAGTCTCCCTGCAGCAGGTATCCACACACAACCGTCAAATTAAAGTTGGAGAAATATAAGCGGCACTAATATAGGCACCCAATGTGACATCAAGCAACCTTAATATAGGCACCCAATGTGACATCAAGCACCCCGGTGTAAATTTGCATCTCTAATAAAAATAATAATAATTGTGCTAAGCAAAATTTTGCGATTTTTTTACTATTTTACAATACAACTAGAAATGTTAATTGGTTGGTTATGGTTATACAAAACTTTTCCTTCAAACATTGCTTAAACAAATGTACGGATTTTAATAAAATTTCGCCTTGTTAATACACCCCATTAAATCGCAATTCGGTTGATAATTTCACACAGGTGAATAGACCATAAACCGATTTATACATTCTCAAGTCTCGATAAAAATTTTCTAATTTTCAATAATATTCATTTAATAAATAAATAAAAATCCATAAATTAAATGGTCTGAATATTATTTCAGGCAATAAGTTTCTATTGCTGAGTTGGTATGTGTGCTGAGCCATTAAGTAGAATAAATTATGTATATTTACTTCCAACTCAGCGCATCAATTTATTGCTGTTATTTTCAAATTATCTGGAAATGACTGCGAATTACAAAGCTTTTGAGCTTTCGATTTTTAATATTAGACTGAAATTCTATGCTGATCTCGTATATACAACTCGTACTCAATTCGAAATATAATCCGATATTATATTGCGCTCATCCTTCGATATATAATTCTACCGCACGCCAATAAAAATTCCACACTTAACCCAATTTATGTATGTATATGATATACAAACACGAAATTCTATTCAACACAAATAGACAATCCTGCCAAAAAACATAAAAATAACACCAATAAAACTGGGAAAAATCACTTCAAATTCAATATGACTCGGAAGGCGACACAATACAACATAACAGATTTTCTCTCAACAAAAACACGAATCCAATTCAATTTTAGGCAAACGTATAAATAGGATATATTAAAGGACATTTTCTTCTTGCTCAGTACAAAGGTACGCATCACATACTTATACAATACCCAAGGTATATTGTGTACACGAAATAAAAAAGAAGACAAGGAGCAATTTTCTGTTAAGGATTCTCTTATTTATTTACAATTTCAAAATGAATATACTGGGCGGATGGGGTACATACCCGTATAAATATTACGTAGCAATGCGGCTACGAGATGATAAAATGGCAAAAGGAATTTGTAATTAAATGTGTTTTACTCTCATTTCTATATTATGGAATGTATACTAAGGATGTAAAACGAGGGGGGTGGGGGTGTGCAAGGAGGGGTATATCAGGTTAATTACAGGTGAACTGAAGAAAATTACACAGAAGCACAGTGTAGAGAGAAAAATGAACAAATTAATTTTTTTTACGATTTAAATGTTAATTAACTGTAATTATGGATTTTTATGGTGGATAGCTAGTAATAAAATTTTAACTGCGGAGTATTATAATTAGACGGTAAATGGAATACCGAAGGTCAAAAATAAACGTTGGATACTTATTTGTTATTTCTTTAATTTTAAAAGCTTCTTTTATTAATTTTAAAGATTTTAATTGCGGTTTTACGCGTGTGTATCTTTTGTATGGGATTCAAAGATGTTTTAGAAGTTCTTGAATGGATTTAACCTTCAACAGTATTAATTAATGTACAAGCGTTTTTCTTTTAAATTGCCCAATGCCTAATGCATTTTCTGATCCTTTATATTTACATTGTTAAACAGCTTACAGTCACGCTTTGTTTGTCCGACTGCCTGCAAATAATGGTAAAATACGGCAAAAAATTGATCGGTTTGTCGTTACTGGCAAAATAACAAAATATACACTGCGGCACATAATTACGTAATTGTTAATTGAAATACGCTTTTGAAGTTAGACCTAAACTAGACCTAAACCAACAAAAACAAACGAAAGTGTGTTTGCATTGATGAAATTATATGAAAGTGACATTTAGGCGAAATATTGAAATATTTGAATATTTTTCCAATTGAATTGGTTTAGTTAAAATAAATACTTTAATAACCTGCGCTATACTAAGAATTAAGGATTTTCTTAAGAAATTGAATATCTCGAGAATTAATATGTTTATCCCTTAGTTCTGTATGATTTTCTGAAAGGTTACGAGGGACACTCTTCTAGATCTAATTAAAAAGGAAAGTTGAATTAAAGATCTCTTGTTTTTTTCAAAATTAATTTTTTGGTGAGTGCGTACTGCGCATACGATTTCACTAAAAACACTAAAAGTGGAATAACTTTTACACCATCGACAATTCGAGAAAACCTTACTTGGCTTTTTTGGATGGAAATGGGCCCCTCTATCACCCAGTTGCGTATGATCATCCAATTCTGGGACACCCTGTATACGTATAAAACTTCCACAAGTAACCAATACTTTAAGATGTTTTTCTAATAACTAAGGTAATACTGAGACTATTTAGAAAATTTATGGATTTTTTGAAATATTGGCCAGAAACTGAGAAGAACTTTTATGGCCGCAGGAAATCAAAAACTTAAAAGGACATTCTTATCCATACATTTTTCTCATCTTTTCTAAGTAGGTTTAGTATGATCTAAGCCATTAGAAGTAATAACCGAATGTAGTGATTACTAGTGGACGTTTTTAAGATATTGGCCAGAAACCGAGAATATCTTATACAATAACAGAAAATGAAAAAATTACAGTGAAAATTCTAATTAATAAATTTTGTATAAATTATCCCTGTATGCGATGCAATTTTTACAATTATTAATTAAGAAATAGCCGAGTTTTCTCCAGCCCAAAATCCATTTTAGTCGCATAGAATTCTTAGATACCACATTTTCATCTTGAATTGAAATATAATCAATCAAAAATCAATCTAGAAACCAAATTTCATAAGGATTGGTTATGAAATTGCAAAGTTTGGTCCATCATGAACGGATCCTAAAATTTGGTCGAAAACACTCTTTAAATTCTTTAACAACTACTACTATCCAAATATCATCGTTATTCGTTAGGAAATGGCGGAAATACGGAATATTGTTAAATTTAAAGATTTCATTTACAAACCTCCTTTACTTCGGAGTTCAATCAATTTGCCATTTTAATGATCACTTTTAATATTTTATTCCGCGTATTATTTAGTGAAAAAAGAGAAACAAAATTAATAAAAAATGTCCACTGGTAATTATATAACAAATCAAATTCTCTTTTGTGATAGTGCTGCCATTTGTGGTGAGTAGCGTAATCCTTTATTTTCCGCTGGCTAATTTTCGAAATCTTATCCAGCATAAAAACGGGGATGCCTATGGTAGCCTGGTCAAAACGTTCAGTAGAAGCTACAGGGCATAATTGGGCGTGTAAATTACAAAATGTAATTTACATGGTTTTACATGTGGAATGTATACACTTATTTTTTACGTACTGTAACGTAAATAATAAATAAAATACTACGGTTTCGTTACAATTGCGCCATAATTTAGCAACTCTTATAATTATCGTCAAACACAACTTAATTTTACAGATTTTTCGGCAAATTTATTTTATATAAAAATAGAAAATAACAAATTTGACCTTATAAATATTGTCCATCATTTTTTATGAACTTGCGCCATCTCTCAGGTAACATACGAATGCCATCGCGGAAGAAGCTTGCAGGATTCGACGCGATAAAGTCATCGACAAATTTACGCACTTTTTTCAGTATTTTGAACTGTTTATCCACTAAGACGTGCTGCATTGGTAGGAACAAATGCTAGTCGGATGAGGCCAAGTATGGTGAATCGTCCGAGAGATCTCCCCATCCTTATTCTGATGGAATGCTTCACTCAATTTGTTCAATTCGTAATAGAGTCCGTCATAAAGCACACCTGTCATGTCCCACCAGATACGCAGGAGAACCTTCTTTAAGTGGATTTTCTGTTTCGACACCGATGTACTGGATTGCCCGGAATCTATCCACGATCTTCTACGCAAAAAATATAATTTTCATCAAAAGCACAAATTTCCACAAGAAGTCCTTTTTTTGTTGCCGGGCAACGTGTTCACACGTTGACCTAAGTTGTATTCGGCCAACACATGTTCGGGTGGCTCCTAGCTGAGCTGCAAGCTCTTGTAGCATTTGCGTTGAGTCTTCATCCAGTAGAGGTGGAAAATCCGTATCTTCTAATTTTCGACGCTGTCCAGGGCGCGGGTGGTCACTAAGATCGAAATCAAAACTTCTAAAACGTTTTTACCAATAGTTACAAGTTTCTTTAGACACAGGCACTTAGTATTTTTTCTTTGTTGAAATTTTTATAGAATGCAGTGAATAATGTACTGTTTATCGCTTGCCACCGTAAACTCTGCTATTCTGTGAGGTTATGTAACTTACGTAGACTTGTTGTTCGGTGTTCTGAAACCTTACGTTCGATCTTGTAAAACCCACAAATTCCATCAAAAATTTTCTATTTTAAATATAATTTTAAGCTGGAAGAACAAATATGTAAAAATTAAGTCATACACCTAATACATTAAGGGTTTCGAAAGCAGCTCGAATAATTTTCATGGTTTTCGGGTACCAGAAAACGATTGCAATGGGTCTTTCTTTCAGGGAAATTTGTTTAGAGGATCCTCCAGTAGGACTTGGGATATTTTTTCAATTTTGTTTCTCCCAGCCTAAACCATTTTAATGAATATTCCTGAGGGTGGTTTTACGAGTAGTTTCACGATTTTGATAGAAATTGGTGAAGGGAAGTTTTTAATTGCAAGGAATCGGTTGAGATGGTCCAGATTTCAGAAAAATTCGTTCAGAGAGTCGGACGTCCGATGTGCCCTGGGGCACTTCCTTTAATTTTTTTCGAAGAGCATGATTTTTATAATAATTGTTGGTGTAGGATTTTCGAATGTCTGGAGTCGATTGTGATGGATGTTATTTTCGGGAAATTCGTTCAGGTCGCCTGGTTAGACGAGGGTCACTTCTTAACATTTTCGGCTTTTACGTTTTTTATAATAAATGCCGGAGGTGCGTTTTCGAGTACCAAATTTGTGATGGGACTTGATGTCTACAAAATTAATTTGGGGTCATCCGATGAGGGCCGAGGGCTTGGAACATCCTTTTAACATTTGTCTAAAGTGAAGGTGACGTATTGTAGCTTACATATTATAATGACAATTTGTTTAAACGAATTTGATGTTGGAATTGTGAATTTATCGTCAAATTGCCACATTTTACCTGAAAAATTTTAATTTCCAGTGTTTCGAAATGTTTTGAAATGTATAACTTTTGGTATTCGGCTATGATTTGATATAACTCAACAATTCACTTTTGTGTTATTTTGCTATACAGTGGTCATTTTGTGAAATAATTTTTCGATAGTAATAAATGTAGATTTTCCTTTCCAAAATACTCCCCTCCTTGTAGAGTTATATCAAATCTGTTTCTGGTACTCTACTGTTTTCCTTGGTGGATGAGACGAATGCTAACTGGCTTTGAGAAGTTCCTGTGAATAACAAACCAAACTTCGAAAAATTTGTCGCTTTGATGCTTTGAAGAATTTTCAAATTTTAATATACCATATACCTACATAAAAGCTTATACATTTGTAAAAAAAATTTTGCACTTTTAGCATTTGCATTTTTAATATGAAAGTATTTCATATTAAAAATGCGGTAGCCCCTATTCTCTAACGTATAAGACGAATTAAAATAATGCAAATGTAAGTTTTACCTGTTACATGATAGTGTAAAGATTTCATAAATTAACACTGTACATTTATCATTTTTGAATGAAGAAAAAACAAACAACATTTTTGGAAAAACTGAAAATTTTCGCGGGAAATGTAGTAATTTTTCCGAATTTTTTGGGTTGCATCTCCTAAAAAGGATAGACACACAATCCTACAAAGAAAATTTAAAAAAAAAATTTATCGTACTCGATTTCGGCAATGTACATGTACGTCATCTTCAGTTACGCCTAACATTTTATTTGGCTTGGACTATCTAAATAGAAAATATTTAGCGGGACTGAGTTTTCAAGTGCAAGGACACGATTACAAGGAGTCCAGATTTCTGGATAATTTATTTAAAATTCATGTTGTATATTGTTGCAACATGTTGCATGATGTTGCGCCATATTGCACCATGTTGCCTGATGTTTCACGCCGTTGCATTATGTTGCACCATGCTGTGGGAATAAAACTACGTAGTGGGATGTTGAATCTTGTTTGGTCATACAGCACCATGTTCCGTAGTGTTGCACCATATTGTTCGATGTTGCATCTTGTTGAGAGATGTTGCATGATGTGCCACTATATTGCGTCATGTTGGGCTTCGGGCATATTTTAACATTTTACTTAGATTGAACGATTTTGATCAAATTTGGCGGGATAGGATGTTTGAATGTATGGAAACGATTACAGTAAGTTCGAATTTTTGGATAGCTCATTTAGGAGTTCTCTGAACGGGCCGTCATGTTTCGTAATTTTTCGTATTGGACCTTGTTTCATCATGTTGCAAGATGTCGCACCTTATTGCATGATGTTGAGTTATATTGCACCATGTTGTTGAGTGTTTCACCATGTTGTAAGATGGTGCACAATGTTTCGTTATGTTACACAATGTTGTGAGATGTTGCTCCATGTTGCTTAATGTAGCGTCATGTTGTGGAATGGTTCATGGTATTGCACCGTAATGCATCATGTGCACTATGTTATACCATGATGCGTGTTGTTGCTCTATTTTGGGCAATTTAGTACTATGTTGCGTTTTGTTGCTTCGTATTTGGTCTTGTGTTTTTATTAATTTGATATCTGACGTTATGCGCCTTTATATTGACGAATGTTGCACCCTGTTGGTTGCGTTACTGTGACATTAAATGGTTGCACCAATCCAATCCTTTTGAAAATGTTAGTTGTTATGAGTAACAATATTTATTTCTAGCATTCCTATCTAATTAATGATTTACATTGGTCTCGTTTTCACATTTTTTCTGCCTGAAACTTTAAATATCACCGACCAAATGGCACAGTGGTTAAAGCTTTGGCGTTTGGATCGGGAGCTACCGGGTTCGAATCCCGATAGGGGCAGGATGCAAAAGGGAACTTTCATCAACAGATTACGATCTGTGATGAAATGGAACATCTATTACCCCCTGTCGGAGTGCAAAACTCATGGGCCGACCAATCTTTCTTGCCAGTATAGGCCGGCATGGAGCAGTGCAACGTAACAAAATCGGACCTATGACCGTACGGCCTCGAATTGGCCTACACACTGGCGTAAATGTAAGGACGGAAAAAGATAACCGTGAAAGAGTTGGGAGAGCCTTGGCCCCAGAACAGATTGCAGAGATAATAAAAAAAAATAAAAAAAAAACTTTTAATATCGTCTGGTGCGGCCCGGTTTTCTTTATTTATTTTATTTTCTGCCAGCACGATTTTAACAAAAATTGGATTCGATGTCGATGGTTGCTAATTTCGGGAAAATTCGTTAGACGGTCCTATGGTGGAGCCCGAAACCCTTTATAAACTTTTTTTCTGGTGCAAAGATGTAGATAAAAATTACGTAAATAAGGGCTTTCTAGTGCCATGAATGGATTGCGATGAGTAATAATTTTGAGAAAATGTATTTAGAGTTTTTCGGGTCACGAAACACAAAACATTGTCAGAGCGTTAATTTTTTTTTTGATAGATGTTGTCCTGATGGTTATTTTGCGTGCTTGTTGGAACGAGGTTGCGTATTGATCTCGTAATCGTTTGCCTAAGAAAATACGATTTGCCGAAAATTTCGGATCAGGATGCTTTACAAATTCTTCTGGGAATTTCAGTGGTTTAGCGTAAACAAGTTCGGTAAGAGATCATTCAAGATGATTCTTTGTTGGGTTCTCAATCCAAGGAGTATAAACTGTTGTTCATCACTCCAATTCAGAGTGTTTATCTGGAGTAGCACTCAGATTATAAATTATATTCCATTTGCCTTAGGATGTTACGTTACGACCTTATTCTGAGAGAACCCAACAATCATACAATTCTCTTGAAGAGGCTGATTTCAAATTGACAGCCCCATGCTCACCGTGATTTTCAGCGGAACGGAGTATGGAGGTCACGTAAAGGTGAAAGATATTAAAGCATTCAGTCCTATCAGAAATACGTTTAAATAACGAGCCGCTTACGAAGGATCATCGATACGCATCCAGGATCTGATGGACGAGTTCGACTCGCCACACTGAGATGTCAGTATAATGTAAAACAGCGACCGGAGACAAAGTCATGCCTGCTGTCGATCCCAAAAAACAACAACAATCACTAAATTATTAAAATACTTTAACAGTCATCAGGTGTGACCCACTGTAACGAATACACCAACGTCCAGCAACAAAATGACTTGTAAAATGTGACACATGTTTTTGATCAACCCTGAAAACTTGTTCTTCTTTCAACTCTATACTTTTAATTTAACTTGGACAATTTTTTAACGTAAACGTCTCAATAAAGGTTAGTTCACATACTATCAACATCTTTAAAAACTTTGCAAAATCGGTTATCGATTTTCTACGTATCTACTAGGTGCGCAACTAAGTTTCCGGTTTTTTTTTTGAAAAATGAAAAATTGAAAAATTCAAGAGAAATGTAAGAAATGGTTTATTCAAAGTATTGCCCTTCGCTATCTACACATTTTTGCCATCTCTCTGGCCACACATGAATACCAAGATGACAAAACGACGCGTCTTTGGACCGAAACCATTCATCCAACCAATTTTGCACTTCTTCGAAACTAGCTAAGTGTAGTCCTGACAAGCCATGCACCATCGACCAGAACAAGTGATAATCCGATGGCATGGAGTTCAGATTGATGAGTTGTTGAGAGTAGCGTTGCCCATTGACAATTTCATCCTGTTTCAGTATAGTACATGATTCCTTTCTCGTCCCACCAAACGAAGGTTATTGTTTTCTTTCCGATGTTGATGCTTCGCAAGATGAACTCAACGACCTTTTGCGTTTGGGATTCTTAAAAAAGATCCACTTCTCATCTCCCGTGACAATTCGATGCAGGAAGCTCTTTCTTTCGTGCCGTGAAAGCAAAATTTCGCAAGTGGCTCTTCAATTTTCCATCTGTCTCTTAGTCAACTCCAACATTTTCCCTCCTTTTGAATTTTTCCCATAGCATGTAAACGTTTGGAAATACCTTGGCGAGTCGTGTATAATGCCTCTGCAAGTTGATCTTGAGCTTTCGTATCATCTTCATCTAATAACGCTTGCTGCTCGGTGTCTTCAAATTTTGGTCTTCAGGAGTGCTTCTAGTCCTCAATGCTGAAATTGCCACTTCTGAAGCGTTTAAACCAATCTTCATAGGTCGTTTTCGATAGTGCATGTTCGCCGTAGGCCTCCTCATGCAAATGACGTGCCGCAGCTGCATTTTTTTAAAGTTTTTGCTTTCCGCAAATGCTGTTTGTTTGGCACAAAACTCGACATTTTCGTTCTTAGAGAAATGATTGAGCCGTTGCGATATGTGCTGGTATTACAACTGGTTATCGTTAACAACTGTCTACGATATGAAAAAAACACGACTTCTGACATAAATGACCACTAGATGTGTCGCTAGCACCATCTATCTATGAAACCCGAAAATTTAGTTGCGCACCTGATATGTTTAACGATTCATTAAATTTAATTAAACTTAACTTTGTTTGAACCTCGAAACCTCTTATAATATATTTTCTCCAATGGCTTTTTACTTCTTTTGAATTTTGCCCGCACATTTGCAATTTAAGTAATTTTCTTGAAGAGCACCATTTCAATGAGTTTCCTTAAAAATTCAGGAATGCATATTCTGTTAGAGTATGAACCAAAACCGAACTATTAATGATGTTGATGACCATTTTGATGTTTCTCTATATAATACAGCACCCATTGAGAATTTCTTGTTAACAAAAAATAAAAACAGAAAAAATCGAATATTGTTATGTTGATACGTCTGTGGGAGAGGTTAAAGTCCCTCAGATAACAAAAAAAAAGGAAAAACAAAGAAAACTAAATTTGTAAAACTCTCAAAACTTGAAGAGTTGTTAGTGTATATAACGTAATATGGTCACTGTATTATATCCACATGGGAAATACAAGTATACAAAAATCATGAAAATTATCCTTTTATTATACTTGAGGACATTTCTAGGACACAATATACATATACAACACCCCACAAGTATTTCTCAATGAGGTAAGGACAATGAACATTTTAATTGAGGTTAAATTCAAATCAATTGTTGACAACAATAACAACAAGAATAAAACATGATGATTTGGCAAAGGTGAAAATACTTTACGACTAAAAAGGATTCGTTTTTTAACTATTTAATGCGATCATTATTAAAGGGACCATAGCAAATATTCGGCTAAAAAGAATGTTTTATATACAAATTTTATAAATTCATTCAACGTGTTTTTTTGTACATATGTGTGTGTGTGTTTATATAATAGAAACTCGTAAAATATTTAATATATTAGGATGGAACAAAAAGGATCGAAAAATCTTTAAGGATATTTAGTAGTTTATAAGAAAAGCCCGTTTTATTGAATCATGGTGCTTTTATTTTAGAAAAACTGTAAATATTCTAGAAATAATTTAGTAGGTAGTTATGTGCGGTATATAAGGATCAGATTATAGTTGAGAGAGCTTAAACGGTGATAAATCCTTTATATCATATCCCTGAATTTTATATTAAACTATATACCATATTATATATCATAATCTTTAACTTTTAAGGATAAGAGATAAGGCAAAAATTTGTAAGCCTTCCCCAAAACCGAAATGAATATAAATTCCTTATATTATGGCTAGATTCATTTAAAAAGGAAAAACCAAATAAATTTCTATGTATACGTCGGTATGATATACATACATAGTTCCTTCAAATACACACAGCGCTCGACGATTTCGGTAACTAATTTGAATACAAAATTTTTAAAATAATCAAGACGAATGAAAAAAGGGATATATTATCGTATATAAGCCACACACAAAATGATGAAAGGATAAACGGATTTCTTTCGTTTTCTTAATTTGGAATTTTTGGAATTTGCCTTTTGAAAATCAGACAGGAGGAAAATTAATAGTAATAATAAAGAACGGCAAAGAATGATGATGAGGAAAATATTATGTTGCTTTATGGTTATGTCACATGTACACACATATTGATTTATGTATTTCTCGTTTAAAATTTTCGTTAAAATGTTTGGATCTAAACAGGAATATTCCTTGCAATAAAAATTTATTCGCTCTCACAAATAGGTACAGGTAAACCTTCAAAAGCAATGAAAGGTGGATTAAATTGATTAAGAACTTAATAAAGAAAAAATTTTACAGTTAAGGGAAATAATATCATTTATTTGGAAAAAAGCGTTTGGTAGCCTTAAATTACAAAAAACATTAAAATTGATAGATTTAATAAAGCAAGTAAAAAGTATTAAACGAAGACCGATTAAAAAACGCCGAAAAATAAGGAAGACTCACAGGATGCAGATATTTTTTAAAAATTTCGATAAATTCCCTTAACAGAAATAACTTATATAAAAATAAACAAAATATACCAACAGACCAATGTACGGAACAATCACAATAAAAAAAAACATTACAATTGAAAATACAAAATATAAATTCTTACACACGAAGTTCGGTGTGTGATCCAAATATTTTTTTTTTTTTTTAACTATTGCCTTTATTCTTGAATCTTTCTTTATACGAAACTAACAAGAAGTGTGAAATTCTTAAAAACTATATATATTTTTTTTTGCTTAAGCCTTAACCTATGTTAGTACTTAATATTAGTATGCATTATTATTTTTAAATTATTGTTAATTACTTAATTTAAGTGTGTTAGGTCAGCATGCGTGTAATTATTAAATATTTCAGTTGATTAAATCATAGAGGATCTACTCTGCCGTTTGTATTTCGGTTGCCTTAGTAGTTCTCTAGCTAATTCGTTAGGGTGTGATTCTAGTTTCAGATGGTATTTTAGACTGCATGATTTTATTGTCTCTTTAAACCGCTTTAATTCCTAGGTCTCTATGGATGTTGCTGTTTCGAATATACCAGGGCGCATTTGTAATGCTACGAAGTATCTTTGCTTGCGTTTTTTTGTACAATCTCTATATTTGAGGCTCTAGTTGAGCCCCATAGTTGGATACCATATGTCCATATGGGGATTAGGATCGCTTTGTATAGTAGAACCTTGCAGTCTAGAGAGAGTTTCGATTTTCTTCCGATCAACCAGTACATCTTAGAAAATTTTATTTTTGGTTGATTACGTTTTGTTTCAATGTGCTTTTTCCATGTCAACCTTCTATCGAGATGAAGACCGAGATATTTGACGTTTGTTTGTTGAGGAATTGTGATATTGTTTAATTTTACTGCCGGACATGTGCGTTTATTCAGGGTGAATGTTACATGTGTTGATTTACATTCATTCGTCCTTATCCGCCAAGTTTTTAACCAATCCTCTATTTTACGCAGATGTTCTTGCAATTCTCTCGATGCTGTTTGAGGATTTTTGTGTGAAAACAATATAGCTGTGTCATCAGCAAAAGTTGAAGTGATTATGTTTTCAGTTATTGGTAAGTCAGGCTGTGAACAACAAATATAGCACAGGTCCCAATACACTACCTTGCGGTACTCCTGCCTTTATCTCGGTTAAATCAGTAGTGGTCGTACTTTGTTTCACCTGGAACATCCTTTGGGCTAAGTAGTTTTCAAGAATTGCATGAAATTGTCTAGGCAGAAGAGTTTTAATTTTGTAATTTAATCCTTCATGCCATATTTTGTCGAAAGCTTGCGCAATATCCAAGAAAACTGCCGAGCAATATTTCTTTTCTTCTAAGGCGAGCTTAATTGTGTTTACAATTCTGTGCACTTGTTCTATTGTGCCGTGCTGCTCTCTAAATCCAAATTGGTGATCTGGTATAATGTGACCTACAGTTAATATAGGTATTAGTTCTTCTAGTAGCATCTTTTCAAAGAGCTTTGAAATTATCGGAAGTAGACTTATTGGCCTGTACGACGAGACTTGGGTTTCGTCTTTACCTGGCTTCGGAATCATGATAATTTGAGATATTTTCCATTTTTGGGGAAAGTGTCCACATCTCATAATCGCATTAAAAATATATGTTATATATTTTATGCATCTATCGGGTAATTCTTTGATCATTTTACCAGTTATTAGATCATGGCCTGGAGCTTTCTTATGATTTATCCTGCTTTTGATAACCGTTTTGACGCATTTCCATTTAAATTTTACTGGATTTGGGTTCGACTCGTCCCTCATAAACTGTGGTAGTACGCAGTCATTATTTTTTTCGTTTGGAGTGAACACTTTTTGTAGATGGTTAGAGAAAGCGATAGCCTTTTCTAAATCACTTCTGGCCCAATGACCATCTGGTTTCCTTACCGGTGGGTTCGATTGCTCTGGCCTTTTCAAATTTCCTGGCCTTTTCAAATTTCTTGCTGCCTTCCACAGTGAGCAATCTGTTTTCTCTGCTGCTGTGAGCTCACTTAGGAAATTCTGCATTCCAAGATTGTGTTCTTCCCGTATTGCTTCTCTTAGAGCTTTAATAGCTCTATTTAATTTCCATTTATGAAAAGGAGATTGGTGCAGCTGCCATAGCCGCCGAGTCGCCCGCTTATCTGCCAATAACTTTTGGATGTTACTTGAAAGCTTACTATTTTTTTCCGAATTTTTGTACTCCGGAGTAGCTTTTTTTGCAGCCATTTCTATTATTTGCCTTAAGTTTTCTATTGCGGCATCGATATCTTCTGGTGTTTGCAGTGGGACATCCAGATGACAATTTACGTCTACTATGTTTCTATACAGAACCCATTTCGTTAGTTTGTTTGTTAAACGTTGGGGAGGTTCAGTTTTTAATGCTTGCGTACTTAGTGTTACGATTATTGGTGAGTGATCTGATGATAAATCATAACAGTCAACGACTTGAGCATTGGTGCGTGCTATTCCTCGCATTACACAGAAATCTATTAAATCAGGAATTTTCTTTCTATCGGTAGGCCAATAAGTGGGATGTCCAGATGATAAATAATCTAGGTTTTTCTCGTTTATTGCTTCGTAGAGTTGCTTGTCCTTGGGTGACGTCAACCTCGAACCCCATTGCACATGTTTAACGTTGTAGTCACCTCCTGCTAGATCTGATCTGATCCAAATATAGGTGGAAAATATTAAGGAATCGATCTCGTAGGCATGGAAGTAATTCGCTAGTACTACAAATACCAATGTATGTAATACAACATCAGTTGTTACGACCTGATGAGAAGACTGATTTTTTAAAATCAATAATCTCATCTGTTCGAAACTGATTGTTGTGATTCTTACAGATTTTCCGTCTATACATAGCAGAGTCAAAAACTCAAATAAAATATACAAAATACACAAAACATAGAAAAAATATACAAAATATACTAAATAAACAAAATATATCAAATACAACAAATTTGTAAAATATATATTTTGTAGAAAATATAAACAATATACAAAATATAAAATATACAAAATGCACAAAATATAAAAAATATATAAAATATCCACTATATACAAAACAAAGAAAATATACAAAATATAGATAATATACAAAACATGCAAAATACACTAAATACAAAAGTTTTGTATTTTTTTGCGAATTTGCTACAGTCAATTTATAGCATAAAATTCGGTTTATTTTTAGTAAATATATAGATAAATAAAAAAATAAATAAATAATAAAAATATTCAAAATAAACAACCGATACAAAACATATAAACAATCAATTATACAAAATATACAAATTATTTAAAAATTTTACAATATATAAAATATAAAAAATATACAAAATACACACAACGTAGAAAATTTTATACTAATTGATAAACCAGGGCCTATGTGTGTGTATACGGCCGTCTCGCAATGTATAGACTTTGTATGTTAGTAAGTAAACTTGAGAAGGAACTTTCATGCGGATGTAGATGCGGTGGTGAAACGAATTTTCATTCGCCTGAGTATGAACTTTGGTTGGTTATCTTTGATTTATTTCGTGGTGGTATCTTTGATTTGATGATCGTTGTATAAAATGTATAGATCGTGGTTGGGGTGTACGCTTGAAGAGTGATAATTTCGTTCGTCATCCCACTCTACTTGCTCTGTATACTGTACGGTAATCGTCGGGATTAGGGTTGTTCTAGCGGTGAATGATGAAGTTCTGAATGGGGAATGACTTGGAAGTGAAAGGTATAGTTTATCGGGATTGAGGATTGATGGGTTAGCTTGTTCTAACTTGAAAAATAGTTATCGCTGGTTGTCAGTTATATGGGTGGAGGAATGGTTAATCACACATAATAATAAAGTTTTATTTCAGGAAATTTACCAATTAAAATTTTTTAGGATCTTGATTGCTGATTATTTATATCCAGAACATCCTTGTGCTTGTGCTTTACTAACTACACTTAGGTGTCTGTAACCGAGTGAAGTCTATCATATCTAATAACCTTTCCTATTCCTCCGTATTCTTATATGTGTAAGGTGTGTACTGTTGGCCCGTCGTATCCGGAAATCCTTGCTTAGTCCTGACTGTACATCCTAATCAATCAATCAATCAAATAATACACAAAATATAGAAAACATACAAAATATAAAAAAATATAACTATACAAAACATAGAAATATACAAAAATGTACAAAATACTTGGTGTAAAATATATAAACAAAATATATAAAATATCAAAAATATACAAAATAGACAAAATATAAACAAATTATACAAAATATATAAAAATTACAAAATATACGCAAAATACACTAAATACAAAAATATTCAAAATAAACAAAAGATACAAAACATTCAAATATGCAAAATACATTAATATACAAAATATGCAAAATTTACAAAATATACAAAGTATATAAAATATACAAAATAAATATAAAAAATATATAAAATATACAAAATAAACAAAATATACAAAACATAGAAAATATACAAATAAAAAGAGACACAAAAAAATAAAAATATATCAGATATACAAAATATGTAAAATATACAAACTACATAAAATATACAAAAATATAAAAAATATACAAAATATATAGGTATATGCAAAATATGTACACAAAATTGAAAACGGGTTGGTTAAACTTTAGCTACAGCTAAAGCCAACGGAGTTTCTCAGAGTTTCCATTATCTGCCTGATACCCCATTCGGCATTGATTCCTGTAGCTCAGTCTGGTAGAGGGGAACGGTCGTGGGTTTTGGAGTACCCAGATCTTTAGGGTGTCATAATCCCTAAAGACCGACCATGTTAAAAAAAATAATAAAATACAATGCAGCGTAGGCCCTGCGTATCAATCCAGTTGGAGGAGGACCTTGGCATAAAGGGAGTATCCCGCCTATGGGCAGGGTTACTCTCGATGCTCCCGCTCTTAGCTTTTGCTTAGAGCAACCAAGGGGCCTCGCCACTAATTGATTTTAAGTCGCACGCCTACTACATCCCTATACTTACCGATCATTCACGGCTGTACCCCTTTATGCTCGACCCGCAATCACTAAACACAAAAACACAGTCAATATTTAACAAATCAACAAAAATAAATTTATTTAAACAAAAAAGTAACAACTTCAAAAAAACTTTTAACTTGTAATTAGTTAATTTCACTACCACTCGGCTCACTGTCTTAAAAAAACTCCTCTTCCGAATTTTGCAAAATCGATCCACGCGAAAACTTTTTTTTTCAAATAAATAGATTGCACGATGCTTGCAATTTTTGATTACTTTCAATAGCAGAGTTCATTACTCATGCCATTTACCTCATAAACATTTGCCTGTAATCAAAACATAGCAATCAAGTTACATTAACTGAAAATATACGTTCATTCGACCACTGCATAAGCATATGCCATGGTTACGTAGAATACGTATACACAAAAAAATGCGAATAATCGGCATGGTAGATATTTATGATATAATGTTGAGGTGTTACCTAGAAGGTTATGCCAATAGGTAATTTTTAAATGTTTAGATTTGGGTAGGTAATGGAATTGGATAGAATTCCGTTACAAAATATAAAAAATACAAAAATACAGAAAAAATACAAAACATAGAAAATTTACAAAGAATGTACTAAACAAAATAAATAAAATATACAAAATATATAAAATATACAAAATATGCAAAATTTACAAAATACACAAAGCAGATAAAATATACAAAATATTCAAAATATACAAAATATTCAAAATTTAGAGAATACACAAAAAATAAAATATACAAAACATACAAATATGTAAAATATACAAAATATCAAGATATACAAAATACACATAATATAAAATACAATAAAACTTACAAAATTTGAATGTTGAAATGAAAGAGTGTAGAAAGGTAGAAAAGTAGAAATGTAGAAATTTAGAATTCTAAAATAGAAATGTAGAAATGTAAAAATGTAGAAATGTAGAAAAAAACAACTGTAGAAAACAGAAATGTTGAAACGTAGAACTGTAGAAATGTAGAAATGTAAACACGTAGAAATGTAGAATTGTACAATAGAAATGTAGAAATGCAGAAATTTAGAAAATTTAGAAATGTAGAAGTGTAGAAATGTGGAAATGTAAAAATGTAGAATTGTAGAAATATAGAATTGTAGAAATGAAGTACATGTAGCAAATGTAGAAATGTGGAAACGTAGAAATTTAGAATTGTAGAAATATAAAAATGTAGAAATGTAGAAATATAGAAATACAGGAATGTAGAAATGTAGAAATGTAAAACTGTAGAAATGTAGAAATGAATTACTGTAGAAATATAGAAATGTAGAAATGCATAAATGTAGAAATGTGGAAATTTAGAAATGTAGAAATTTAGAAATATAGAATTGTAGAAATGTAGAAAGGCAGTAACGTAGAAATGTACTAATGGAGAAATGTGGAAAAATAGATTTTTTTCTTTTTATTTATTTATTACAACTGATTTACAAATCATCTAGTAATTTATCTTTCATAATTTATATTCTTGTTTGGAGGGTTGTAGCCCTTTGGCTAGCCCCCTTTACAATTTTATTATATTTTTAGTCGATCCTGATAGGATCTAGTAGATCATGTGGTTTCTTTCTTCGCAGCCGTCTTATTGGGTTTGAATTATTCAACATACGACGTATCTCAGCCTTTTGGTGTAGACTAATACGTTGCATGTGTTTTCTCGCGTGTTTGCTTATTTCTTCACTGACAAAATCTATATTCAGATCTCTATGGAGGTTGTCAATTCTTATGTACCACGGTGCATTAACAATTCCACGTAGGACTTTGCTTTGGAATGACGGGATGATATTGACATTGGTTTTTTTGTACAGCCCCATAGCTGAATATCGTAAGTCCACACAGGTTTTAGGATTTGCCTGTATAGTAGCAATTTATTATGTAGAGTTACCTCAGAATTTCTACCTAAGAGCCAATCCATCTTTCTGTATTTGATTTTTAACTCTTCTTTTTTCTTTTTCACATGCTCTCTCCATTTTAGTTTCGCATCTAGAGTCATGCCTAGATATTTTGCCGTATTTGCATAGGGAATGTGCTGGGAGTTCAGTTCTACTGGTATCCAGTTGACCTTCTTGTTGGTAAAGTTTACGTGAACAGATTTTGTTTCATTAAGTTTTATTCGCCATCTCTTGGTCCAGGTACTGACAATATTAGTAGCTCTTTGCAATTTTGCTTGTAGATTCTTCTATGCTATTAGTAACTGCTAAGATGGCTGTATCATCCGCAAAACGTCGCTATATTAGTCTCCTCTATCGTTGGCAGGATCGAGATGTATAGAACATATAAAGTTAATTTCTGAGTTTTTCGCCATCTAATTTAACTCGAAAGTGTCGGTTAGATATGTAAGATTTTAGAATTTCATAAAACTACTTTGGTAAGTGTCTTTGTAATTTATATTCCAAGCCTTTATGCCATACTCTGTCAAAGGCCTGTGCTACATCCAAGATGACGCTTGTACATACTTTCTTTTTTTTCAAGCACGTCTTCAAATATGTTTGTACTTCGGTG